>ULGR01000006.1:1176608-1262039 GCA_900519005.1 Yarrowia phangngaensis
GATGTACTCCCAATAGTGATAAGAAACACAGAGATATAAAAGCAACAGTCAAGCGTCTTACCAGCAATGAAAAAAGCAGATACTGTGTTCTATTGGAACAATGAGATCGCTGCTAATGAGAACGGGTTACTTTCTCTCTCCTTTCATTTCATCCTGTCTTATTATTTTTGGTTGAAGATCGAAACATCCATTTTCCACCTGACACTGCACTTTTGTACCTACTTTCCACCTCCTTTCGTCTATTTTCCTCTGCAATTCTCTTCTCCTCCTCGATCTCTTGTGTGCTTGGGAAGTCGGATCTCCAGAACCCTGGAGGTGACGGAGCTCTTTTCCATCGGTTCCTGTGTCTACTGCTGGCGTTGATGGTTTCGTCCAACCTTAGTTTTCGTCCCCTTTTGTCATTCATTGACGGGTACTCTTCATTTGTACTCCATTGAGGGGCTGCAGAAACTAAGCCAGGACCCGCCATTTTGTAGAACTTGTCACACTGGTCACACTCCGTTCCGTGCTCGCAGTGGCGGTCAGCTCCCCTAACAGTCTCAGAATAGGCATAGTCAAGATTTCCGTTGTATTCTGGGTTAACCACAAAGTCATTCAAATCATAGGCGACATGTTTTCCTTTGCGGGGCATTTTCTTGGGCTTCTCTTTGGGACTACCCTGTGAACCAATCTCTATAATCTCCCCCTCACGTTTCTTTGAACGTGAGGGTTGAGCATCATCTTTTACCTTGAGCCATTGCATCAGGCCTGTGGGTTTAGGTTGCTTGAATATAACTCCCTCATGGCGTCTGGTGTCGTTTTCCAGGTCAGAATCAATTTCTCGGGCTACAGAAGGGGAGCTTTCGTCACATGGAAAAGCGTCCAAATCGATGGAGTCTTTAATTAACACGCCCTTTTTCTTGGCGCCACTGGGCGGACTACTCTCGAGTTGTTGTCTGGTTATTACACTTGGTGTAGTTTGTGCCTCTGCACGAATTTGGTCAGTCGATATCTCATCTGATTCTGGGCAAGTATGAGAGGTATACACATTGATGGGACTGGTCTCATTCTTGATTTGCTTGGTCCTCAGTTGTTCCAGATCAGCTCTCAGTCTCGTGTTTTCTTCTTGGAGCTCACGACATCGAGCATTGACCTCCTTTAGTTTCCCTTTGTGTTCTTGGAGCGCCTCTTTCCATAAATTGACCGACTTGATGTCCCCCTTTCGCAGCTTGACGAGTTTGGCGTGAGACAATACTAACTTATCGTATTGTTCCTGGAGGTCTGACCGAGGCAAAGTGTTTGGCGTCTGAGGAAACTCTTGTTTGACGACATCTGGTGCAGGTGAGTTTTGCACTGAGTTGAGCACATCCTTAAGAACGGCCAACTCCGTCTCCAGAATCTCCACCGATTTTTTTGCCTGTTCCATTGCAAGTCACGTAATTAGGGTGCGTGCAGATTACCTGCATATTGCGCGCGTCGTGTTATACTCACAAAACTGTGACCAGCGATATGGATAGGCATATTATTATTAATTATATACTTTGATGGTTTATCGGTTTATTATATGGATGATTGCACCGTATCGCATTTTTCATACTGGTATTATAGCATCCGGGTACAATTAGAATGAAGGTTTCCTCGCATCCTTGTAGTAAACTTCATGCATAGCAAACCGCCATCACCAATGGAAGAATACCTGGCTAAGAAGTACGGCTCCAAACCCAATAAAACAAAGAAGAGAAAGGCAGTAGAATCAGATAATGATTTTTTAACCGCTCCCATCAACCTCCCCACGACCACCCTACAAACAACGTCGATAAGTGCACCTGCAAAAGGAGGAGGATGGAAGACTCTTTCAGGAAAGGCCATCGATCCCGTAGTTGAAGAAACGATTTATCGAGATGCATCTGGTAACATTATTTCAGTTGATGAACATATATCCGTTCTAGAAAAACGTCGCCAAGAGAAGGAGGAAGCGGAACGTCGAAAGAAGGAAAATCTTTTAGGAGAAGTTCAGAAGGATGAGGCAAGGAAGCGGCAGGCCAAGGAGGAAGCAATGAAACATACAAAAGTTTCTATTTATGCAGATGATAAGCAATATAATGAGGAGCGTCAAAATCGAGCTGTGTTTGCTGATCCTGCTGCCCAATTTGGAAAGGCTGGACCTAAACCGCTGCCAAGAGAGTCTACGACCTTGCCAGACTACACAGGATCTTTTCCATCGAATCGATTCAACATCAAGCCAGGATGCCTGTGGGATGGTAAAGACAGAGCTAATGGGTTTGAGGCCAAATGGTTGGCTAGGAGAGAAGAAATGAGTCGTCAAGCGGACCTTTCTTACCAAAATGAGGTTGACTTTTAGTCTAACCTTTAACCCAGACGAGGTGACTTCTGGATAGCTGCCACGTTTCATTGTCTGGGGCTCAGGTTTGTGTATGTGGTTCATGGTCTGTTTTCCATACCATTGCTGAAGAAACGGACACATAAACTGAAACCAACCTATTTCCGAATTCAGACCTCGGTGTTCAATGGACTCAAGACGGAATTGAAAATTGCATTTCGGGCCATTTATATTCGTTCGATTATGTATGATGCTAATGTATTTCTTTTTTACTCTAGTTTCTGTTGGACTTATGAAATGCAAAAAAGCCCTCGACCTCATCCAGGCTTTGGTTATATGTACCCTGTTTGATGTGATCTCTCATCCATTTGGATAGCTTTCTTTGAATCTCAGGCTTGCTGAATCGCTCATCGATTAAAAGAATGCATGCATAGTCATTGGCGTGTCGAATGGCTCTGCCAACGCTCTGGTTCACAGCTCGTAAACAAATATTCATATAGAAGTCTCGAGCTGCATTTCGAGATCCTTCCTGAGCTTGTTGGTATGTACACGGAGGGTTCTGAGACGACATTTTATCCATGACAGTCTTTTCGATGTACTTTCGTTTAGCAATAACCTCAGCAGACATGAGGTTGGGAAACGGCAACCCAACCATAAACACAGCCCGAGCAAGTCCATCTGAAAAATTGATGCCCTCAGACATCTTTCCTCCTACTACCGACAGAAGTAATGCTCCTCCATTGGATACTTGTTCGGCATAATCTGATAGAGTCTTTTCCACTGAACGAGTCTGAGACTCCATAAATATCGTTTTTTCTTTATCGACCATATCATATATAGATGTGCTGTTCTGCTTTACTTTTTTCCACACCTGCAGTACTTGATCTAGATATTTGTAGGAAGGGAAGAACACGACTACACCTTCAGGAATAATCTTGATAAATCTTAATAGGGTGATGGCAATATCAAGAATCATCTTTTCATCGTTCCTCCTATCGAAGGTGAAGTTGAAAGTTGAGTTAGGCCCTTTAGTGATTACTTGCACTGCAAGATTCTTAGGTGGAATCACATGTCCACAAGAGAACAACTTTATTTGCTCTCGAGGTAAGTAAGGGAAGAGGTATTCCAGATAGTCGCCTGTAGGTTCCATTGTTCCTCCAGCCAAAACCACACATTTGGAATTCTCCACGATGTCTTTAAACGGTTCACTTGGGTCCAGTAGCTGATATTTCAACTTTGTGGGATCATCGAAGCAAAGAACTCCTTCAGAATCTGGATTACTGACTTGTCTGAGAAATTCCAAAACAGAAGAAAGAACAAGATTAGACCCATGTGTCGGTCCATTGGACTCAACTTCAGCAACATGATCCAAATAAGACTCAATCTTAAAAACGATCTTGCTTTCGTCGATATATTTTTCCAGCTTGTGGATGTTTATGAGGTCCGCTGTAGTTCCATCAAATAAAGAAGAGGAGTTTACAGGAGATCCGGGTAACGTCTCTTTTTTGGGAAGCTTTTGAGCTCGTTCGAAAAACCCTGTCAATGCCTTCAACATGTTTATCAGGTATCTTAAGTTAACACGGTTACCGTTATTGAGTCGATTCTGGAACTTGTCGTGGTATTTCTGTAACCCTGAGCAAGCAGAAATAACTTGTGCTCTTGAAATTGACATAGTATGCAAACTGGTGATAGCATCTAATAGATTGTGTGCCTCATCAATTATGACAATCGAGTTTTTGATGGGTAGATCCATTGCCTTTCTAGCAGAACGTGAAAGCAATATTTGATATGGAACTGTAATGACTTCAGAAGCAGGAATAGACGCGCGAGAGGCATAATATGGACATGTAGAGGTGTGCTTTCCAAGCTTATAAAGATCTTCAATATCCATGATTTCTGCCAGTGTCGTGTCTCTGAATGTATTAATATCGACTTTGCCCAGCGGATCGTGTGGGTTCTTGTAGTACTTGCATCCTCCATTTTTGCCCTCTCTCAAATCACGGCATGCATCATTCATCATGTGCACGCTATTCATGTTACTTACTCTGGGATGGATACAGAGCTGCTTGCGAGACCCAAGTGAGATTACTTTAGTGCTTTCGGATTCTTGTAAATCTGATGATGGTGGAAAACTGGTTTTTTGAATCTGGCCAACAAACTGAGATAGTTGCGAATGAGTTCGCGATGCAAAGATTATTTTGACTGGCTCCTGAAAATCATCCTCTGTAGAAGGTGCTAGTGCTGACAACAGTCGTTGCACTTCTGGTTTAAGAACATCAGTATAATCCTCAGGGAGAAACTGAGACTCGTCTATAGGCTCTGATGCTTTTCTAATCCTTTTAGTCTGTCCCTTTTCATAACTGATTCTCTCCCTCATGTTCTTCGCTCGGATCTTATCCAGCCGTTTTTGGAGGATCTCACGATTGCGTGAAAATTCTTCCCTTGCTAATTGGATAGTCTGTTCCATTACCCATTCTGGTTCATTTTTATCAGTATCTACCAGCGATATTGCTAACTGAGCTTTGTTCTTTCGTAGCCAAGTCATACTACCACATATCAGCGAAAGAGTCTTGCCTGTTCCTGTGGGGCTCTCAAAAATTCCCACTTTGTAGGATTGAATGCAATCATACAAAGCTTCCATAAAATCAACTTGTATGGGGTAAGGGGTATAGGGATGGGAAAACTCCATCTTGTCTAATGGTATAGCAACTAGAGGGTATCTTGTTGAATTCACACTATTGTTAAAATTTTCGGTTTGTAGGAAACATCACCCCGAACTTAATTGGGGGTGATGGATCAGACAGGAGAGTGTAAGGAGGACAAAAACAAAAACAAATAACTATGGGCCATTTGAAGATTTTCATTCATAAATTTAGGTAAATAAAATCAGCTCGGAAAATAAAATCAGCTCGGAAAATAAAATCAGCTCGGAAAATAAAATCAGCTCGGAAAATAAAATCAGCTCGGAAAATAAAATCAGCTCGGAAAATATAATCAGCTCGGAAAATAAAACCGGCTCGGGGGAAAAAAACACCTCTGTTAAGTGACAAAATTCATTCAACCAAGAGTTCTGCCTTGAAACAGAGCTCTGTTCATCAAAACGAGTCCTGTATTTTTCTACCCAATTACCATGACCAAAAGAAATACCCTTCCCCTTGATTGCACCACAAAATGACCAGTCTTGACTGCCCAAAAATAAACTATATCATAAATTTGATAATGCTTCTAATATACAGCAGGTGTGGGGATTGTCAGTTCACAACTGGGTTGTAGGTGCGATGAGCATTTCATCAGTGAACGAAAAGTAGTTGGGGGATCCAACATGCAGAATTAAATTTCCTGAGAGGTCATCTTTTTTCCTTTCTGGGATTTTTTGACTAGCAACACCAACCAAAGATACTCTTGGTAGTAATTAAACCATGTTAAACGATGGCATGGCATGAGTGAGTGGCTAGTGGTTCTGTTGAGAATCAGACATTAAGCATTATTCTAAGTATTTAGTTAATGTAACGAACTTACACATCACTTGTTGGGAAAAAGGGAGTTCCAGTAGTAGCCCACATTCCCTGGTAATGTGGGCTGAGATCTTTGGAAGAAAGGGGGAATGGTCAGAGTGACAATGCACTGAGCACCTACTAGATACTTATCACTTACGAGGTGGTAATATATCTAATAGGAGTAATCCACCTTGGAGGATTACATTCAAAGGTTCAGAAGGGTCTAGTAAGGTTTACCTAAATAATGGCTAAAAAAAGAGACAAGACCTTAAGTTTCTTGTAAGACCCTGGCTTTCATAAGAAGTTTTTGGATCAAATACATCATACACCTTTACTTAATAGAGCGTACCCTGCGCATTACTCAGCCTCCCCGGTAATCGATAAAGAATCGAGCAAATGTCCAATAGCCGCTTTCTGCCAGCCTCAACTCAAACATGTATAAAGTTGAGAGTGGCAAAAAACCTAAATTGGATATCTGAGTAATACGATAGAAACGATTGATATTATATTATATGTTATGCAATTTTTGGTTTCAAGCAACCAAGTGTGTATGTTTGGCAGATCAAATACCAATAAAACTAGTCAACATGATTCTTTGTAAATATTGATATGCTTCGTGGCACAAAACCATTAGTGAAAAGCTTCATGAAAATTAATTTTTCCTAAGATTGTAACTGGTCCATTCGCGCACCAATACATACTGTTTCAGGGTTTTCATGGCGAATTTCCCTATGTATTTGTCTTGTTCAACTGTCCTTGGTGTTGCAGGTTTGAGGAAAGTTACAGTTTACCATGCACTACAGGGAATCGTAGTCCGAAAACTGGGTAGAATACTGAGTTGCCCTAGTGTTGTCAACTGTTTTAAAACTTCAAGACCAATGTCATATCTGCTATGAAAGCAAACCCCATGCTCGCACGATTTCGATCACGCAAGGTTAGTTCATTGAAGTCTGGATTTGTCGCATGCAGAAAAGCTTGGTATGGACCTGGCAATTTTTTGTGCCTGAGGTATGTCTTTATTTGCATGCAGGGTGCATGTGTTGCTTTACCAACAAAAACAGATCACTCCCTCGCTTTGAATTGCCTCACAAAAGTGACAAGGGTATAAATAACAGACCACCAATAGCAATGCTTGAAATGTAAGGCATAGACGCAGAAGTTATGCCCTTCTCCAAAGTTTTACGGATATGGTTGCAGCCCACATGTTCGTATAATATGGGCCACAAAATGTGGGGAGTGAATCTCTCTAGTTCTATTAGGTGACCTCTACCCCACAAAGTCAGGGCGCTAGCGTTCAAAGTACTGAACTTGTCACAACCCAGTTGTTATATATAATATATATACATATATAATATGGATTGCAGAAAGTATGATATTAATATTACTTGTGAATAAATTATGCTCAGTCCTTCTTAACAAAGGGCATGTCAAAAGGAGCAGGAACAACGTAAGAGTTGCCAGGGTTAGCCAAACCTGCGTAGGCGTTGTAGAAACCAAAGGCTGCAGTGACAATTCCAAGCCAGCCTCCTCCAACAGCAGTGCCATGATGCTGAGTAATGTTAGCGCAAGCCAGAACCAAGAAGGTCAAAGTAAGGAGGAAGAACAAGCCAAAGAAGGCCACAGTGGATTTCAAGGTACAAAGAGTCAACATAAAAGTGAAGATGAACCAACCAAATAGATAGAGACCAACTGCATTCTGTAGCTCTACCTCATCAGCGTAGGACCCTCGAATTCCAAAAGCATTCATTTCCACAGCAGCCCAACTCATCCAGAAACCACCATAGGAGGTAAGGGCACAGGCACCAAAGGTGTTTTCCTGGACGAACTCCCACATGCCAGCAGCAAACTGACAAAGGCCACCATAGAACAGAGCAATACCGATAGCAATGGAAGGGTTGGGGACACCTCGGGCTTGGACAGTGCAGAGAGAGAAAACGAGGGTGGTGAGAGCGAAGGCAGACAAGCCCAGAGGAGCAGGGTTACCGAACTTCCGGGATGGCGGGGGAGCTCCACCAGGGTTCAGGGTACCACCGAAAGCTCTGTAGAAATCGTCTCTGTGGAACTTTTGGTCAGCAATGTGAATGTATTCTTGATTAGGTCCAGACGATCGGATTCGATGGACAGGAGCAGAGTCGTCATGAATGGACTGAGGGAGATCAACACCATCATTGAGGTGGTCAAGTTGTTGCTTCTCGAGATCAGGAATGTGTGAAGTCATAGTGTAGAGTATCTTTTTGTATTGTAGTATAAGAGCGACAACTAGTGGGTTATATATACCTCATTTCGCTGGGCTTTTTTTTTTCGAAAAATTTAACCCCACCATACATACATCATCATGCGTTCCTTTGTTTAAGGTTTTATGGTTTGGTTGAGAGATTAAGGTGTAAAGTATAACAACCTGCATTGCGAAAAGTCAGTTGAATAAGTCGATTTATTGCCATCTGTGAATGAGGTGAGAAGATATGACAAGTTCTACTTCTTCAGGTATGTACAAGCACAGATGATATTTTGATGTCAATAATATAAGTTGAGGACAGAAATATTAGAGCTAGCAATAAGAGATAGAGCAGTGGCTCCGTTCTGAAACCATGTTTTCTTTGTCATACCTCTAAGGTCGTATAATCCTCATATCCCTTCGTCCGGTGTGCAAGAGCTAACTTTGAGTCTTTCTATAACCAACCCATGAGTATCTTTGATTGTTCCGTTAAAGTTGATAAGCGTCTCAGAAGCAAAAAAAAAGGTTCGATGTTGAGTGAGACTTGTTTTGGAAGACGCATCAAGGCTGAAACTACATTCTAATTGCTCGCAAAAATACAACAAAACGCTGGGGTGCAGAAATGAGGTTAGCAAAAAATGGGGAAGGCTGCCAGAGAGGGTTAAATGACGCAATAACATTGTTGCTTTAGTCATGTCAATCTCCACCTCTGAGTGGCCTGGTTCTTGGCATTCTCACTTTGGGAACTTCAACCTTATTGCTTCAGTCCATGGTGGTTTTTAGTGGCTCTAGTCCTACATTGGCTTCTGTAGTGGTGCGACCATGTCTTTGTTATAGAATACATTGTGGTTTTTAGTGTAGTCGATAAATAAATATGCCCTTGTCTAGTTAGTGGATAGACGGATCTAGAGTGTGGCATAACGGAGCGCCAAGAATTCCTTGGATGTTCCCCTTTGTGTTCAATACTAAAACAGCCTAGATAGCCAGTTTGCTGTCCACATCTTAGGTTAATTCACTTCCAGTACATTTGGCATAAAGCATTAGGTTTGGATTAACTGGCAAGCTCGAACAGTCATTCAAACCTGGGGTAGAGCACGCCTCCTGTGTATGGAAAGTTAGGCTATTGTAGCCTAAAGTAATCCAAATTCTATTTTCTATCACCCCTTTCTCAAGTATGGTTTCTGCACAAGCTGGTGAGCTGTATATTAGAGTTGAGACTAAGAATAATAATGCACAGTGATAAAAATGGTGTAGGAAAGTCGAAAATACAACATGCCTCATCAGTGATTCTGAGATGGTTGGTTGGGAAATGGAGCCCTCAGAAATTTTCGAGCTGCTAGATCGTAAAAATCAAACTATGAGTCTTCTTAAACGTGATGGTTTAACCTTGGCACACTCCCATTATTCAGCAAGAGTATCAGCCAACACCTGTAGTATCACCGAACCGGAGTCTAAGAAAAACCTAAATCAAGGCTGTCTTTTGAGGTACAGTTTGTTAGGGGGAAATGCACGAATCCTTACAATGTTCAAGAAGCCAACCTGTAAAAAATATAGGTGATTATATGGCATACCTATCAATCAGTTGATAGACTACTGTATCATCCCTCCAGGTTCTAGAACATTATTCCAAGGGCCCAGTCGGAAATTCCCAAATGGGAAGCTGCTTCATGTTGGGCTTGGCTTCAAACCTTAATTGCCATCAACGGAAGGAAGCAGCGACAAGTGAGTAGGAATATCTGAGTCATAAACCTCAAAATTGGCCCTCATCTATCAAGCTTGAGTTGAAATGATGATGCTTTTTGTTGCCACAGAGTCTGTAAATCTCGTTTCACTGGAAATCTGACACGTTCCTTCATCTAATCATATTGCCTTGGCAAACCTAACACATCAGTGGTCAACAAAGAAGTTTATCAATATAGAACAAGGAAACACGGATAAAACCGACGACCGGTTCCGAAGACCTCGGAAAAAAAGAGCAAAAAAAAAAATCAACGAAATCATGATGGATATAGGCCCATAGGTAGTAACATATGAGTCAGACCTTCAACTATTCGTTTTTGGTACACTTCAGAGTAGCCCAAATCAAAGGTGTCATGGTGGTGGCATGATAGCCTTGACCCACCAAGCTTATTTTTCCCTACGTTGTGTGATTATTATGGTTTTTCAACATTTTTGTTTCTCGGGAAATTGGTGGGATACCTTAAGTCCCAGTATTTCTTTTTAAGTTTTAGGACGAGAAAAAGCATGATTAACCCCAGATTTACCCAAACTTTATTCGTCACCTTTGTGCAATCAGGGTTGTTATGATTTGCTCTATCGAAATTAAAGCGGGGAAGCATCGTGCTTCAATGCGTCCTTGGCTATGAAACAAAGAAATGTGGCAAGGTTCAGAAGGCGTTAGAGCAAGGCACCCTATATTGTTGAAATAAAAACATTCGGGTGAGAGGAAGTGCTGGATGACGTTTGGGTGTATCTCAGGCGTATCTCAGGCGTATCTCAGGCGTATCTGGTGCCTGGCAATTTATTTTTAAAATTGTTTTAGCCTGGCAACACCAAGCCATGATCAGTCACAATAAATATCTGGCATAAACAGACCTGGAATAACAATAGAATGGTATCGAAAGCTAGTCTAGTTTCATTCACTGTGTTGTTAATTTGCCTGTTGGTATCCCTATGACCAAGCTACTGATATCCGCCTTGTTTTTTAACAAAGAAAGATAATCATGGTTTGCCCAGACGTAAAAGTCGATTGGTCATCATGCACGCACGGTTTTGCAAGATTTTCCGTTTTCAGTTTCATTGCAATCCTCTTTTTGCATCTTCCCCACCTTTTATATATTTATTCTCTTGTTTTCTCTCTAATTTTAATGGTGTCCAAAGCCGCACAGCCCTTTCTTTTTGGTAGTTAATCAACAGGCTCCGAAGTTCCGTCGAGTGCGGCTCACTTTTTTCAGAGTGCATCGGTTATCTTCTCTTTGGATGTCATTTCCGGCTGTTTAATGTAACCCTCAGAGGTAGATTACTCCCATCAGATATAATGTCACCTCGTAAGTGATAAATATCTAGTAGGTGCTCAGTGTGTTGTCACTCTGACCATTTCTCCTTTCTTCCAAAGGCCAAACTGCCCGCACTCCCTTTTTCCCAACAGGTGAGGTGTAAGTTCGTTGATTAACTAAATACTTGAAATAATACTTCAGATCTGATTCTCAACACTGGCTGTCCTAGTTTCTTTATTTGTCAATCTCTAGTCAGCAAACATTTAGAAAAGGTCATCTCGTTTGATATAACAGTGACTAGACAATGGAATAGGGTGTGACTGGAAAATGTAAAGTAGGGAGAGGACGGAAGTAATGTTGCGTTGGTCCTTTTAAAATCAAGCAACAAATATCACTGGAAAAAGCACTCTTGCAAAGCCTCGACGCATCAACCCAAATAAATGTGTATGACTGATTGTTGGTACCAGTATATCATCTCTCTGTGTGTGTTTCCCCTGGTTGAATTTTTGTGATTTCTATACTTCAATAATGCATAGAGAACATGAGATATAATCAAGAAGAGAAAGATATTTAATTTCTATCTCCTGGGAAAGAAGTGTACTTAACGATATATGCTATCTGATTAATTTAAAAGGAGTGAGACGTTGCTTAACTCATCTGTTCGTTTTACTATTGAATCAATTGTTAGATCTCATGAGACAAGGTAGAAATTCTGAAGAAAATAAAATGTAGATTGTGACTGAATTCCCATTGACTGAGCGCAAGTACAAATAAAACTTTTAGTGACGTGACAAAATTTAAAATGTCTTATTAATAATGGAAGGAATCTTTCTGACACCCAAATTTCCAAAATGGCAACGGCCTATACATAGCGACAACAGAATTGTTCTGTAATATAGGTACATAACTATCATCTTGGAATGTTTCCTCTTAGAAGAATTACTCTCGAATATACAGCACCCCTGAGTCCACTAAAACATATACGTAATGTTCTAATCTTGGTTTATTACTATAATAAAAATATCTATGTAGTTTATCTCACCTCCACCAACACGTAATGAAGTCCAATGTAACCAGCAATCACCATGACTCCAAAGAATCCGGTGAGCATGAAGAGATCACGCGAAACAGCATTAACGTCAAATCCAAAGGTACTGAGAACTGTGGCTCCAGGAACCTCAATTGCAAGACCGTACTTTTCCTCAATCAAAGTCAGGTACTTGACTTCGTTGACACTAATAGCTTCGTAGGCATAATGGAACACTGACAAAAACTGGAGGGTGTCAATTCCCCAGATTTTCACACTCTCATGGTTGACAAATAGTCCAGCAAACAGCATGGAGAACAGCATCACCAGAATTCCAACTAGGTTTGCCACACCTGGGTTGGATCCTAGGGTAATACCAATAACAAACACGAGCGCAGATGAACCAAGATTGAAAAGCACAAGTGTGGCGATGAAAACACAAAATGCGTTGAAATCGGGCTTAAGGCCAACCAGAGGGTATAGGATTGAACCTAGAATAACGGGAGGGAACACTCTTAGTGTCACCATATCAAACATGACTTTGGCAATGTAGTAGACAGCAGGGTGGTAATATCCTTTGGCTCTCTCTCTCATAAAAATAATTCGGTCGTTGCCAAAGAGTAAGTTCAAGGACGTCAAAGTAGAAAATCCAAACAAAGACAGGAGGAAGAAAAACAGACCTAGCCGATTTTGGAAACCAGAAATATCATCCGCCACCTGAAAGTATACGATACCTGAAAAACAGCCCAGAGCAAGAGCCATAATGTAATGCGTAAGCAGCAACATGGGATCACGGTACAAGTTTTTAAAGGTTCTTCCGGCCACAATTTTGAGCTGTGAAAAGAATGAAATACGAGAATTGGAAGTTCGCCGCTTGTTGCTGAGCAATCCAGTGGTACCGTCATCCTCAGCATCCCCGTCAGGTGATTCGTCTGCCGTATTATCATGTTCAACGATATCACCCTTTATCCTCTGAGCCATTGCTGATGACTGAAACAGATTTACCAACTCGTCGAGGCTTCGGGTGGGCATAGCTACTCCACTGCCCAAGGACTTAACGAATTTCTGATGTTGTCGTCGGTTTCTGGCAGAAGCTGATTCGTCAAACTCGTTTCTGTGAATCTGCAAATGTCTCCACTCGTTGGTAATGTCCAGATTACCTTGAGAATCAACACGCTCGACAGTATGAATATCGGAGGATGTAGAGGACGCGACAGCAGGAGAAGTCTGCCCAGAATCATCACGAGAGTTGTATCCAGAACCAGAGCTTAAATCCATTGTGAGATCGATGAGGAAGTCAGCAATGTTAAATCCTTTAGGAACGTTGTATCCAATTTCGGAAAAGAATTGCTGACACTCAAGGTAGGCACCAGAGTACACCAAACGCCCTTGGCATAGCAGAAGAAGGTTGTCAAACAATTGAACAATGTTTGACCTGGGTTGATGGATGGTGAAAACTACTGTACGATTGTAGTGTCGAGCCAGGTGGACAAGACTCTCAACAACGTTGAATGCAGAAAAACTGTCAAGGCCAGAAGTGGGCTCATCCAAGAACAGAATACTGGGAGAAGTTACCAGCTCGCAGGCAATACTGACTCGTCGTTTTTCACCACCAGAGATACCACGGTTGGTCTCTGAGCCAATCAGCTTGTCTCGGATGTGCATGATACCCAGTTCGTTCAAAGTTTCCAAAACTCGCATCTTCTTGCCCAAAAGTGACATATTTTTGGGAAGTCGCAGTAACGCTGAAGTAAGGACAGTTTCGTAAACAGTTAAAGTGGGCAAAAGACAGTCCTCCTGGTCCACGAATCCAATCATGTTCTTGAACTCCGCGTCAGTATAATTAGTTGATCCATTCACGAGCACTCTACCATCCATGAGTCCGCTTTTCTTCTTTCGAGCTAAGATGTCTAATAGGGTTGTTTTACCAGCACCAGATCCGCCCATGATAGCCATGACTTCTCCTGGTTTGACAGATCCAAAAATCTCACCATCGAGAATAGGTCTTGTCTGAGAATCAATTGATGCACCCTTTTCTCGGTATGAAATATTCTCAAACTCAAGTTTAGCGGGAACGAAATTGTGGAGAAGCTTACCCGTCTCGTCGGCATCTGGAAGGTACTCCAATGGGCTGTTAGACCGTCTGAAAAGGGATTGTGCCAGAACATAGGCAACCAACAAAAACAAAAGGGTCAGCGCTAGCCCTGCCGAAACCAGCAAGGTGCTTACACCCTTATCGGGTTGGTCATATCCAGGAACTTCACTGATATGAAGACACTCGGCTGACTTACAACCCAGCATGATGTACTTGTCGCCAAACACGGATGAAATGAGAGAGTTCATATTGGGCTCTGAGAATTGGCAGTTTTTACTGTTTAGATCACATGAAAAGTCACCAGGGCCTGTAATGGAGTTCTTCAAAAAGTCGGTCAAGTCAACGGAACCATCCTTGCCACACAAAAACTGGTCAGGCACGCACGCACATTTAATATTCTCGCACTTGTAGAGCGTGTTATTTCCACTAACCTCAAAAGAGCATTCTTCTAAGCCACAGTAGAACGACTCGACCTGATCCACCCAGAACTGGAACGAACAGGTGCCATTGTCAGAGCCCCCTGGTTGATCGACCTCTTGGGGCTTTTTACATGTAAAAGTTACCTCTGGTTTTGAACCTTTGAGAATATCGACAATCTTGACATTGGTGACATCACACATTTGGTGGTTCTCTCTCACCAACACGCCACCAGTGTAACAAGTACCATTGACCCCGGCAGGGAAGAACCTATCACATGCAAAATCTTGCTGGCAAAGATTACAGTTAATTCCTTCCCATCCGCTTGAACATTCACATGTGGAATTCTCCCTACGTCCTGGGCGATTAATCTCTCCCAGTCCACCACATACTGGCTGTGCACAGTTTTCACCAGTAAATCCTTCAGGGCATTGACACCTACCATTTGCTGGGTCGCATGCAGCAAACTGTTGACACTGAAAGTCTGGCAGCAGGCAGTTGAAGCATGGAGGGCATTCGTCTGGTTGTTTACCAGGTTGTCCAGGTTTAGTAGGTTTTTTGCCTCCTCGGCCTGGAGGAACTAGACGTTTTGAGAAACTCAAATCTCCAGGGTCAGTCAAGGCTTCTACCAGCGACATCATGACCAGAAGGCTGATCATGAGACTCCGTTTAATCATTGTTTTGTGACTGTCGCTGTTGACCACGGTATTGCTACTTGGTGATGTGGGGAGTTTAAAGTTAAGTTTATCAGCGTGGTGGGGTATGTAGTGATAGGAAAAAAACGATCGGTAAGTGACAATATAATAATAACAAAAAAAGACGAATGTTGCTTTTCATTGACTATCAAGGTAATGCTATACAGTTAGTCAAGAATCTTTGGGGAATTAATTAATTATCTGAGAATGTAGGCAGCTTTTCTCATTGGAATGGTCATAAACATCATGCATGGTGTGCATGTCACGTTTCTTGGCTATAGCGGGTCATAGAAAGGAGTGACGATATCTTTCGTCGGTAACTAAGCCACACATCAGTCTAATTTTCTGTGAATAAGGTTACCGGTCTCCTTCTTTTAAAGCCCGGATATCAGATGACAAGATCTACTTAGGTCAGATCTCCAACCAGATCTCGCAACTTAATGTTCATAAACTGATAGATAGAGTGCTGTATATCTTTACTAGTTGGCTTCTCCCATTAAGCTGAAGATTTTTATCCAAATATTCCCTTCGCTTATTAGCACACAATATCGTTATGGGGACTGATTGCCTACCTCCCTGTTTGTTCAAATTAATTGCCCAAAAAGGTCGCTCATTGATGGTAGCCAAGACCCCACACTTTATTTCATAGTACATCCAACAATTCACCCACATACAGGTCATTCCCATCATCTTCCATAACAGCTGAAACTCCCTGCAACAGAAATCATTTCGATACATAACCATTACCTGATAGTAACTTCGGAACAGCCGGTGACTCTATCATCTCTCCATAGAACCATCTTCCCCTCTACTCTTTGTCCATTCTGCACTGCCACTTTGTCTGGCCATTTGAGGATGTTCCAGCTTATAGTTGGAATACTCTGCCAACTCCTTCTCCTCTAACTCATCTTCCTTTCGTAAGGAGTCATATTCCTTTTGAGCTAAGTTCTGTCTCGAATCATCAGTCATTGAATTGAGAATATTCTTCAATTCACTGTCAGGTGCTAGCGTGCGAGGAAGCTGGTGATCAGCTGTTCGAATGTACCTTCTACTAACATCCATAGCTCCATCCACGCTGAATCCTATAACATACGACATTTTCTTACCCCATCCTTGAGTATAGAGGGTAGGGTTGTCCCAAGCTTCCTCACATGAGTCTGTGTGTATCCACCGTTTTTGGTGGTCAGAATACACCTCGGACCAAACATGGTCTTCCGCGTTCCAAATATATCGCGTACGTGATCCAAGAACTCGGCAAAAAAACGCAAAGCATTTAGCCCATTCTCCACATCTTCCTCGTCTAGTCTCCATCAACTTTGACAGGTCGTTATATCTTGGGAACCTCATTTCTGCATTACATACTTTGCAGCGGTGTATTTCGGTTACACTAGAATCATATTTCGCTTCCTCAGCTGTCGACCTTTCGCTTCGCACAAACGCAGTATTTCCACCGTCAGCGCATTTCACACAGGCAACCGTGTTGACCCAAGCAAAGAAATCATTTTTGAACCACTTAAGAAGCTCCATAATCAAGTAGTCTTGGAGACCCCAATTATCACGTTCTCCTTCCTTCACTTCACGGTCTTCCGCTGCAGAGTACAAACGCTGAAGAGGTAAGATTTCTAGTGCCCTATCCTGTAACCCTGCATTCTCAAACGATTGAGGGATCAGAGCCACATCGCGAAGAAGGGTGGAAACTCTGCCTGTTGTCTCAGCTACGTTTTTTCTCTGCTTAAGCCGTTGTAATAAAGCAGGGTTGACTGGAGGCAGAGGTCGCTTAGTTTTTTCCGACCATAATGAAGCGAATCTAAGTGTAAGGTCTTTGGCGAAGTCGGCTGAGGTCATTGTCTCATGGGAATGAAGTCAAGTCTAGTCTTTGTTTTAACAGAGTTTCGTCTGGCTTCCACGTGACTACCCACTTTTATGCATCTTGACTGTGAATGATTATGCATCAAGGAAGCAAGTGTATTTACCACTCTCGATCATGTCTGGGACAGCCAAAGTCATTGAACTCAGGCAGAAAGCTGAGAACCTTCAATTCTGGGGTTTAATCTCCATCTCTGTTTCCTTCTTGTCTGGCGTTGGTTGTGCGTTGTTCTCTTGGGACACTCACAATCTCCTTCCTACGGTGGTTTTTCTTCAATTGTTGCTCTATTGCTTTTCGGCCTCTCAGCTCGACTACCACGACAACGTGTTTCTGGTTTTTGTTCATGTGCCCTTTTTCAGCGTGTTTGAGATATATGTCAACTGGTGGTTTGGAGGATGGCATCTGGTTTGGGTCACTGTAGGACTGGTACTTCTTCACAAATCAAAGAACATCTCCAAAAATCTGCCACGCCGACAACTACGTGATGTGGCCAAGATCAATCGTAACTCTAAGGCCAACTAACGTGTGCGCTAACTGGAATAGCCTAGCTTATTCTGTTTTGCTCACAGAAGGATAGAAGAAATTTTTGTAGCGTAATGGAAACATGACAACCAGTGATTTTGTTGGGCAATCCTCCTATGCTATTGTAAAACTTACTTATGTCTTTTATTGAATAATATTCTCTCGGCTAATTAGTATATATAATTACAATGGGATGGACTGGTTGTTTAGCATGTGTCACTTAATTGTTTAGCAAGGGGTGAGTGTAAAACAGTTAGAGACTTCTGGAAAGTCGACAAAGGCTTCTGTTTATTTGCTCGATTTCAGCCACATAGGCAGCAAGAATCCGAAGTCTTGTTCGATTTCGGATAAGCCTGGCTCGATGAAAATCATACCGGCTGCTACCCTTGACCAGATCAGGGTATCTTATTTGCAAATATAGGTCAATATCTTCTATGACAGGGACCCAAGGAATAAATGCACGATCTTGGTCAGCCAGGAGGGTTTGAGGTTCGAAGCTATCTTCGACATTAAATGATTCCTCCAGGTGAACCATTTTCAGGGCCCTCTTTTCAAGACTTTTCACAGACTCGCCAGGTATGAGATTCAACTTTTCTTCGAGCAGTGCTCTTAGGTCAAGAACCGATTCATGGGCAGCTTTAATAGAATCAGCGTCAACGTAGAATGTACCGCTATCACCATCCGAGCAATCGTCTTCTTCGTTTGATGCAGGGTAGTCGTCATCTTCAATGAGAACTGCAGTTTCCTCGCAATCATCATCGTCGTCATCCTCACTGGCAATGTTGCAAAATGGCGAGCTTCGTAGGGCAATAATAGGCACATAAGGAGGAGAAGGAGGTCGCGCTTGATGAGCTGTCAAAAAGTCAATGGGCGCCTTAGGTAGAATCATAGAAGATTTCGAGACAAAATCGAACTCCTTGTCAGAATCAATGTCACCACCACAAGTAGGCAACCCATGAGCCATAAACGTATTCGAAGGCAATGGGATATGCCTGGGGGGTGTAGCTTTCACTACCTGTGGTAATAACGGGATTGGCTCCTCAAGGAGAGAGCGTTGTTCCTTACCTATGGAAACATCTCTGCTGGCTGGTGGTGAGGTGACAATGGCTTCTTTGCGTGGGTAGACTTTGACTAGGTGATTGGTGGGATCCCAGGCTCGTTCTGCGTCTTGAAATTCATCAGATGAGTTGTACACTGATGACACGATGGAGGACGAATTACTCTTTATAGACTTTCTTGAGTAGCCCAGGTAGAATGTCGTCATGAGAATAACCAAAAGAGAGGGGGAGAGATATGAGGGTTGAGTGCAATAATCTGGGCGGCGGCCACTTTAAGTCTCTCTTCTTATCTTAATTGATCAATTGACCAATTTAGCCAGGGTCCTCAGAAATGCTATTTACGAAAGCCTCATAGAACCTATTGGGTTTAGTCCCCACATTCTTTGTTCTCCTGTTTCCCCTTTGGCCACAAAGCTAATTTATCAGGGGAGACACCAATGTTAGTTTGAGTAGCAATACAGTTTCGGCGATGATGTAATACCTGTGCGTACTAGTTCGTACATTTTACGAATCTGTTCTGTCTTATCTCTATGTGGTTGATTGCTTTTCCTCTAGCAGCAACTCAAGGTCGTACACATTGATAATGTCCTGCATGATAGAGTTCTCAAATACTGCATAGAATTCTTGTTAATCACCAGACTCCTACATTTTAATGAATCTCAAGGAACATTTTATCAGCTTTTTTTTGAATTGAATAATGGTTATTTTTGAGTAACCGGTGATCATATTTTGACAACTTGGCCTGGCAAATGAAAATTCGGTACGCGTTGTGGTTGTTTTCTTTGTCTCAGGTGTTTCTGCATTTGACCCCATACTGTCCCAAAATGGTTATTGGGGCTTGGGAGGAGATCCAAACACGGCAACGCAATTTAATATCGGGAGAAGATTGGCAATTACCAAAGAAGAAAGTGTGGAGGAAACAAAGCAGACTTACGGGATCAGTTCGGCTCCTTTTATTGGTTTTCTACTGAGTGCTTGGTTGTCCTCATGGTTTCGAATTGTAGAGTATCATGAAAGGGGCCAGTACAAACTTAGCTCTGCAGACTAGCCAGTCCTCTCAGCCTGGCGTTGTATGAATAACATGTCCTCTTTAGGCTTGCGATATGCATTGCTTTTAGGTATATTATTTGCCAAGGCGCAGTACCTGAGCATCTAGACTTATCCAGAGCTTGTCTTAGCCAGCCAGTCAATCGCCAATTTAGGCAACACTCCCATGGATATTCACACTGGCACAATATTCCTTGAATGGGGATTTTGGGTAAGTTAATTTGACTTCCTTGTTCACATTATTAGATCCTGTCTCTTTTGTCCACAAGATCGTTGTTTATAGAAAGATTCTAGTATTAGCTTTTTGCTGTTGTCCATCTGGAAAAATCACAGGATAAACAAAAGAAAGCTTTTTAGAAGAATCGATATGATTATACATCCCCCCTCAAGTATAGGGTTTGTCTTAGAATATTCATGTGTTGCTATTGCTCACTATCGTTTTGAGAATCCCAATTACATAAGCAGTCAAGGTCCAAACCCAATCCACAAACTTAATCTATTATCAGTTCTTTTACCCTACCCTTGAGATGTGTCTGCATTATCTGTCAAACTGCATCACAAATCCCAGCTCCAATTCATGAGGATCAGGAAGCCCTTCGCCGTTGGTATGTAACAAGCAAATTATGGCATGGCTCATATTCTAACACAGCTTTCTTGGTATTGTGTGCCCTGGCGTCTTATTTGGGATTTGCCAAAATCTCAATCAAGTATGACAAGGCTGCCCATTTCTTCACCTTTTTCGTGCTGACTTTTGTCTTTTACTGGATTCTAGACGCATCTCGTCGACGTTGCATCAATGCCACTGTCGTGGTGTGTACTCTGGGTGGAGGAATTGGTAGTGAATTCGTACAAACGCTGTTTCCACACAGGACTTTTGACCCGATCGATATTCTTGTGAGTATTGCAATGCTAACTTTGAGGTTTTAAAAGCCTGCCTAACCTAGTATAACTTTGTTGGATCGTCCCTTGCCGTATTGCTATGTGCGCTTTATCATCAACGTAAGTATCTGACTGAAATCAGCGTCGTTGAATTACGCAGGCGACTAACCTAGGCATGCTTACACGTGCACGTTTGGCTCGTTACCAGCCTGTTGATGACTCAGACATTGCCATCTCTCCTGATCCTGAACCAGACCTTGAGCTGGGTGTGATTGAAACCCACCAAAATGAGCGTCATGGAAACGCTGAATAAACATCCATGGTATTTATTTAAACAGGGTCATACCCTCTTTTTTTACAGGCTTGTGGGAACATAGAGTGTGTTTCACATTGAACAACTGATTTACACAAGGCCATGTTCAGCCATGCTATTTTAAGAATATGATTTAAATTTGTTAAACCACCACGATCAGCAAGGTGAAATTTATCTCGGATAGAATTTACCAAGTAGTTTTTCTAGGAGTCTCTGAGAAGATTAGTGGGGTTGGAGTATAAGTCATGTCCTACAAATTCAGGTTGGTTTCTCAGTAGATATGTAGATGGTGATTTTGACAACAGAATAGTAGTCGCCAAAATCAATTGATGCCATGGGTATGTTTGAAGGTACCTGAACAGGTATATCCATCCAATACATTATGTTTATGCAATGCCTCTATGGTTAGTTAATTTCAGCAGTCTAATTAGAGAATGGTGTTTTCTCAGAAGTTGTGACCATCTTAATTTTGGGTCAATTGCAAACTTGCTGGTGAATTCACTGTTGTTAAAAATAGAACTCAATAATAATTGACAGGAACTGCGGTCAAATAAGAGTATGGTAGGTTTGATTAAGCGGTTTCATGTTGACAGTCTTGGGAGGTGCCATTAAACTGAGTTTTAGACGATCCTGTGAGACAAATGTTTTCTATCCAACAGAAATCCCGAAAACTGTGTTATATACACCCTGTTGGAGGCTTCCCATGCCAACTCTCCGCATGCTCTCAAGAAATCCCATAGCCAGTAGCTTTGATAGGGTTACTTCACAACCGAAGTTTAGCAGATATTATTTGGACCTCATAATAATATCCTAGTCGCTCATTACCCAATCTAATGCAGGTGCTCTCATATTGGAATGGGTAGCATGCCATCCTGTAACTGTTGTGTAACTTTTTTTCGTCACAATACAGCAGTGAGGAAAACCTACCCTATAATAGTAGGATGTAGGATGAAAAAAGCAGTAACAAAAATATAAAGGGCGCTTCACAAGTGAGGATGTTTGCTGCTTGTCTGCATGTTCTTCGCTAAGTTTCTTTTAGGAAAGTCTGGCCCCACCTGTCAATATTATCGCTATTCAATGAATGACTGCATCTGCTGAAACAGTTACGCGACTTGGCTATTTTGTTACCTGCCGATTTTGAAACAGATAGAACAATCAAGAAACATGCACTGCCACCAATGGGAAACATATTATTGAAAGAAAGAACTGATATTGAAGATTCAGAATATGCAACAATGGGATGTTTGTTCAATTATCCAGCTAATGACTAGAATAGACGGCATTACCTTGACAGGGGGACTTATCAACTGGTTGCTGAGGTTTAGAGCCAATCAAATCAAGGGATCCACTCCTGAACTATAAACCATGTATACTCAGAAGCCGTTGGGTACAAGTTCGTAAACATCGTATAAAACCTTAATTGGTTCATAGCAAACTAACCACTTAGCTTAGCTCGATAATTATTCTCTATCCATCTCTGAGAACTATAATTAGTCTCTAACCCAATTGGCTGTGTTTTGTTTTAAAAGTTTTATCCAATTTCATATCCTTCAAAGTTTCACCACTCCTCAGTGGGGTTATCCAATAACACTTGCATATTTTAGTCTGCATGCATGCAGGAACAGGAGACCGGCTTTAGGTGTGCTGAAAAGCGGCAGGGGTTCATCAAGAATAACTAACGGTGATGAACTCTGAAAAAAATAGCATGATTTCATGTATGGAAGGGTCGAATAATTTTGATATGAAGTATCAGGTTGCCAAAACAAAAATCATGCCACCTTCAAAGCCACGTTACTGCAGCATTTCCTAGAATTGCTTCCAAATGTATTCCTCTAATTAGATGAATTGCAGAGATGAGCACCTCAATGACAGGAGCTAATCAAACCCAGAACCTTGTTTGATGCCCTTTTTGACAACTTAAAAAAACTCTCGGTAACTATAACTGCAATAGGTTAGAGACATTAGCGTGAAGGATCAACTGAATCATATGTGGGGAGAATGTAACTCTAATGAGCCTCAAGTATGATTTGCCTTAGTACATTTGCTGTTATTTTTAGATCCATATCAGGCTTACACGTTTGATGCACGAAACATATAGGAATGACCCCCTATTCGTGATGCAGCTCCTCTTTTTAAACTTATAATACTTGTTTAAATGCAACATTAAACTTTCTTTCAACTATCAAGTGTCATGGACCTCACGAATAATCTATGTATTCATTGTCTAAGACAGTAAACTTTAGGTCCTATTAAAATGTTTCAGAAGTTCAGAATAAAGGCGTTGCAGAAATAATATCTCTTGTTAATGTAGCTTACAATTCGTTGGAGCGGCTCAAGCGCACTGTAGATGCCTTGAATTTCAGAACTCCGACCCCTATTGCTATAAGTTATAAGGCCATGTAATTCCCCATCAATTTCCTTATCAATTCGCCTTCGTCCCTCTTTTAGATAACAATCATGAAGTTCTCTACCACGCTCGTTATGGCGGTTGCTTCTGCCCTCCCTGCTCATGCGACTTATGGTCACTGGGGTTATCCAAATATCCCTGTTGTACCCAACTGGCCTTATGATCCTGACTGTGAAGAGCCCTACCCACCTGCTCCTCCTATTGAGCAGAAACCTTATGAACCTGAGTGGCCCGACTGTGAGGAACCCAACCCTCCTCCCCCAATTGAACAGGAGCCTTGGAAACCTGAACCCTGGAAACCTGAGTGGCCTGACTGCGAGGAGCCTGAACCTCCTGTTCCTGAATGGCCCGACTGTGAGGAATCCACGAGCTCTGCTCCTTGTCCCGATTGCTCCACATCCACCCCTCACATTCCCCATGAGGATAAGGTGACCTCTACTCCTGTAGTGCCCACTTCTAGTACACCGGAGGAGACAAAGCCAGCTTCTTCCACTGAGTCTGTGCCTAGCTCAACTCCCCCTAAGACTGAGTCTGTCCCCAGCTCTGCTCCTCCTAAGTCCGAGTCTGTCCCCAGCTCTGCTCCTCCTAAGACTGAGTCTGTCCCCAGCTCTGCTCCTCCCAAGACTGAGTCTGTCCCCAGCTCTGCTCCTCCCAAGACTGAGTCTGTTCCCAGCTCAACTCCCCCTAAGTCCGAGTCTGTTCCCAGCTCTGCTCCTCCTAAGTCCGAGTCTGTTCCCAGCTCTGCTCCCCCTAAGACTGAGTCTGTCCCCAGCTCTGCTCCTCCTAAATCTGAGCCCACCTCTACCCAGCAGACTTCTAGTACTCCCTCAAAGCCAACTACCCCTGCTATCTACACTACCGTGTTCACAACTATTCCCTGCTCAACTGGAGGCAAGCCATCTACTGTTTGGTTGACCGTGCCCTGTACCGAGTGTGAGGCCCCCACTACCTCTGTTCCGCAGAAACAGAAGTCTAGTGAACCTGTGAAGCCTGCCACCTCATCTGACCCCACTGTTCCCTCTGTCACCTCCCCATCTGTTAAGAAGACTACCACTACCTCTGTTGTATACACCACTGTGCTCACTACCGTTCCTTGCACCACTGGAGGTCCTCCATCTACTGTGTGGAAGACTGTTCCTTGTACCGAGTGTGAAGCTCCCACTTCTTCTCCTGAAGCACCTAAGCCTTCTCCTGAGACTCCCAAGCCTGAAACTCCCATGCCCGAGGTTCCCAAGCCTTCTCCTGAGACTCCTAAGCCTGAGACCCCTAAGCCTGAGGTTCCCAAGCCTTCTCCTGAGACTCCTAAGCCTGAGACTCCTAAGCCCGAGACTCCTAAGCCTGACACCCCTAAGCCCGAGGCTCCCTCTACTACACTCTCTCCAGCTATTTCGAGTCCACCAGTCCAGGCCTCCTCTGGACCCACTCCTCCTGTCCAGGCTAACTCGGCCAACAAAATGGCTGTGTCCGCACTTGCCTTTGCTTGTGCATTTGTCTACCTCCTGTAAATTCCCCCGTTAATAGCCAACAATGCTAACACTTATTCTATCTGATTGATTGAAACCAAAGTAAACCATCTAGTGCGTATTTAATTATTTATTCGTTTGTAATCGTGGCTTTTTCTGATGATTTCATCATTGACGCCTGTCACTAAAGCCGCAGGTAGTCTTGAATGTAATAGGGTTTCCCCATTTCTTTAACGGTAACAATGAGTGAAGTAAATGTGATGGGTCCTTCTCAAAATCAACATTCAAAGATTATTTCCTAGTTCTCTAAGTCTGGTCCATATTGTACTAGACGCTGTCAATAATCAGTCAGTTAAATTAACACTTATGGAATACTAAGTCATATTTACTCCTCATCGAGATCACAGATCTCCTCTTCCTCATCAGGTCGGAAAAGGAAAGGTCGCAACTTGGTGGCGTAGTAAGGAGCATGTGTGTGTCGAGGGTTGTTGGCAGCCTTGACCTCATCGAAGTAGTGCTTGTAGGCGTCACCATCATATCGCCCGATGGGTGCATTGATGAAGAAATCAGACATGTTGAAGGCATCAGTGAAGCCAATAATCTGCTCACGGGCCTCGCTGCAAAGCTCATCAACAAGAGCAGTGACCTCATCCATCTCAGCAGGCTCAAAAAAGCCCTCTCGAAGGAAGAGACCACTATCCTCCTCAATAGACCAAACGGCAAAGAGGTTGGCAAGCACAAGGAGATGGGGCTTGATAGAGGCCTTGGCCTTGGAGATTCGAGAGTAAAAGGAAGTGATGAGGTGCTTTCGGGTGTGGATTCGAGCACACTCAAATCTCTGCTGAGAAAGTTCCTCAAAGGCCTGATCAGCAGTGAGACCCTGTTCGGTAAGGTTGACGAAAGAATCAGTAGCTCGGTTGATAGCCTCACAGGCGACCTTCTCCCAAGCCTCGATGAGTACGGCAGGGTCAGTGAGAGGTCGGTTGTTGACTCGAGTGTTCTTGAGCTCTTCTCGTCGAGCAAGGTAAGCAACAGCCTTGCCAGCACGGTTCTTGTTCTTTCGGATAGTAAGACAAGACTGGATGAGACCTCGTCCCATGGACAGACACAGAACGTTGTTGTCACCCTCCCAAGTGCACTGGACAACCCAGTCAGCGTAAGCCTGGCCGAAGCCGTTGTATCCGGAGTAGCCGTGACCTCCGCAAGCCTGTCGACACTCGTCAATAACCTTGGCGGCAGCCCAGGTGGTGAAGGCCTTCATACCAGCTGAAGCGGCAAAGAGTTCCTTAAGATCAGCAGTGGCAGCAGCAAACTTCCCAGCCTCCTTGACAGGGTTGAGCTTGAGCAGAGCTCCGAAGGAGGAGTCATACTGCTGCTGAGCCTCGTCAGCACCCATCTTCATGGCGTAGGTGTAGGCGAGAAGAGGAATGAGACGTCGCTGGTGGTAAGGGTAGTCAATGAGCTTAGTCTCAGGCTTGTCGGGGATAGATCCAAACTGTCGTCTAATGCAAGCGTATCGCAGGGCGATAGTGAGGAATCGAGCAGACAGAAGATGAGATTCCGCAATCATGGTGACTCGGCCAGCCAGAAGGGCACCGTAGGCGAGCTGGGCTAGCTCAGAGGTGGTAACCTTACCGTCTCGGGAGACCTTGTCGTATCTCATCAACATATTCTGTCGAGGGATTCTCACGTCAGTAAACTGGATCCAGCCGTTGTCAATAGCATCTCGGCCCATCTTCTTACCAATGTCACCAATGGAGATGCCAGTGAGGAGAGAGTGAGAGCTGAGATCTCGAAGCTGAACAACAAAGATCTTGACGCCGTAGTCCTTGCCATCAACAATAAGTCGAGCGAGGCACGCGGTGTGGGTGGCGGAGTGGGCTGCTCCACCAATCCACCATTTGGTGGCACCGGCATTGGGGGTGTTGATAACAAACTCGTCAGTCTCTCGGTCGAAAGTAGCGGTGGTCTCAAGGCCAGCAACGTTGGATCCGTGACCCAACTCAGTCATGGAAAAGCATCCATAAAACTTGTGAAGAGTGGTAGCACCTTTGGACACCCAGTAGTCATACTGCTCCTTGGTTCCAGAACCTCGGACAGCGCCCATGAAAAGACCATAGTGGACACCAATTCGGGTTCGGGTTCCCATATCCACAAGACCATGGAGCTGGCCTCGAAGTATTTGCTCCTTCTCAGAGTCAATGGGAAGATATCGTGCAAGAGCAGCGATTCGCTCAACAGCCTGTTGTCGCTTGGTGGGAAGATCAGCATCGTAGTCGCCAGCAACGTTGAGGACGGGATCTCTTTCAATCTCTCGCATGATTCTCTCTACCAGCTGAGTCTCCTGTTCGCCTCCAGTGAGGAAGTTAGTGACGTCCCGGACCTTGAATTGTGTCTTAGCTCGCTCCAGCTCCATCTGGGCGGGGGGCTCGGTAAAGGTGTCATATTCCTTGCCTCCAAGGATGACATTTGTAGGGTTCTTATTCATGTTTGTAGTTAAAGTAAAAGGTGTGAATTCGAAGTCGTGAAGTTTCAGGCAGTGTGCTTCTTTATATGCACACTGTCGTTATTATGTGGGGTACATTGTTAGGACCTCGGCTCATGCATAAAACCAACTGCCACGAGCAACGTGAAATACTAAAACCTGGGGCCCCACATGACGTCCCAATTCTGACTAGGGTTCTGGGGTTTCTCATTTTGTGGTAACAGGATCATGCCATTTTCTTTCAGTCATACAAACTATATCGTATCCTAAAATATTTAGTTATGTCGATCATTAAATGTATACATGAAAAACCTGGCATTCTCAGGATAATCTGGAATAAAATCGTTAATGAGATACAATTGATGATCAAGTAAAATTTCTCCCATAGCATTACATTGCCAATTGCCTTTCCCAGACTTGAGGACTTGACGGGTTGTTCCGTCAGCCAAGCCGTTAATCCAAACTTTAATGAATAAAGTCAGGCGGATTCTCAGGCCACTTGCATAGGTCATCAGCATCAGTCCATAACCTTACTGTGTCAGGCAGGAGGATGCCACCTAAACCGAGGCTAAATGCGATAATGTAGGTACAATAATTAATATCCATGTGGCACTTATGGGGTAAGACATTCCAAGTGTGATTTATTTTTTGAGTTCCCTAAACGTCTGCTGTTTGTAAACGGTTTTCATCCCCACACTTCTTTGTCGGGATTATCGGGCATAACCATAAAGTTGCTTTTATACATTCATGGTTGAAGAACCAGCGAGGATCATTATCAGGAAAGAAAAAATTATACGTGTCTGATTTCTCCGGAAAATTGTATCTACACCAATCTTCCTGTCCCCCGCCTTGGTTTTTGCCACACCCAAGCTTTTGATTAGATATTCCAATGCAAACCTTTGAACCCCACTATAACCTGCGTTTCTGAGCACCTCGGAAGGTTTGAACAATAGTGGTTACTGTCACATACGATCTTCAAGTGACGATCAACTATAGCATCCTTAAAATCTCTCATCAACAGTCATGCAGCGCTTGCATTCTCACTAGTTTGTTTTAATGAGAGCGTGGCTTTTCATTTTATCATTATTTCGTCATTCGTCAACCTCGCCTAGTCTACAGATTGCCTGCATAAACAATGTGAACGTGATCCAGGTGTGGGGAAGTAACAACTAAATGGTGAAAGTAGATATCGGTTTATGGATTGAAGAATGTGGTGTCTAAATGTTCAAGTGGTTTTGTCCTTGTTCCCGCAATCTAGCCAAGAAAGGCTTGGAAAAGCAAAAGCAAACAAGCTCGTCTTCATAACGCACGAAAAGGTTCACATCCCGGTCGTGAATGATTTTAGACATGGAGTCAGAATCAAGATCAAACAACACCTGAGAGCCTGCAAAACTTTTGACTAGAAGATACTTGTCAAATGTATAAATCTTGGATGCCGCATAATGTACTGGGTTGTTGATAACACGGCGAATATAAGTCCTGTTGTTAACAACATCACAATAAATCTGGAAAAGGCTGGTATCCTTACACAAGTAAAGATACTCACCATGCACGGCAAAGTTATGAGGGATATCGTAAGGATGGCAATCAAAGAGGGGACAAACCGTGTTGGAGTCGCGACCCACTACATATAGCATTGTTGCTTGAGGTCTTAAGGAAATCAGGTTAGTTGCTGTGAAAAATGCATGACCCTGGACCATGTGCAATCTAATGTCCACCATCTTACGGCCTCCAAATGGTAACTTGACAAGGTCACATCCTTCTCTGAACAAGTAAACCAAGCCATTTCGTCGCAAAATACCATAGAATTTTCCATCAGCCACAGTCTGGTGACAAAACTCGCCATCTGGTACCTGAAATATTTGTCCAGTGTAGTCCATGAATTTTTCCTTCTCAACAAGTTCGGGATCTCCAATCAAATACCTTTTCATGACTTGTTCAGCTTTTAGTGTCTGGCAGTTCACACGTGCAACCCATGGAGTCTCCGCATTGCTACTCATTGACGGTGACGAATAGATGTATCCACCTTCTTCAGGTGATACTCGAAACATTTCACTGTCCAATTGAGATCTCTGTGTCTCGAACATGACCACACCGTCCATGTCAACAGGATCATCGTGCTCGAAAGCAATTTCAAGATCTGCTGAAAATTGAACTGATTGGCACGATTTCAAAATCTCGTTTGTATCGTAACTGGAAATCTCCTTGAAGGTATCAAGTGGTTTTGATGCCAAAGAGCGGACTGTTGCTTCCCATGACGAATTGTTCAGCAGAGGCCGTATGAGCCACGGGCATGTACTGGTAGCCACCGCCTTGAATAAATTGTGTTCAAGTATTGTTCGTCGAAACGCAGAGCATGTTTCGCTTAGGTTGATGAGTGACTGACAGTCCAACCTTGCGAAGATTTGAACATTGATTTCAGTTGGAAGAAGAGGCATTGCATCCTAGGTCTCCAGATGAAAAAAACTCAGTGTGCATGCTTCTGAATACAGTAGCGTAAGGAATGAAGAGTTATTTGAAATTGATAAGGTTCAGGAAATGAAATATTCAAACTACAGCTTAGAGACAAAATTGACTTCGTCAATGTTGATTGTAATTCATTAGATAAGAATATTGAGAGATTTAGTACAAGAAGGGGTCTGCTACTAAACGAAAAATTATGAAATACTGAAAATAGTAAACACAAAAACATTGAATACCAGACTGATTCCAGCCATACATCATACATGTATGATATTAATTTAACTTTCTTGTCTCCCAACACGTGACCTGTTCGACACTTTAACCAACACATCCAGTCTTCCAACATACAACACCCCAAACATCGACCTCAGCAAGGTAAGTCGGAAGATTAGTCACAGATACCATTGACACTAACTCAGATGTCTATCAATCTTACGCCCGAAGAGAAAAAGCTATATGGGTCGCTGTTCAAAACGGCAGACAAGGAGAGGGTTGGAATTGTCACTGGCGAGGAGGCAAAGGTTCTGTTTCAGAAGTCGTCTCTTTCTCCCGCCATTCTGGGTGAGATCTGGCAGCTTTCTGACACAGAAAATTCCGGCTTCCTCAACCAGATTGGTTTCTCTACAGCACTGCGTTTGATTGGCCACGCTCAAGGCGGAGCTAGAGTGACCAGCCAACTCCGAGATGTCCCAGGTCCGCTTCCCAAGTTCCAGGGCATCAATCTGATAGAAGACCAAAGAGTGTCATCACCCGCAATGCGAATGGGATCTCCACTTGCCCATACCCAAGTAGCTCAATCGTCCATTGGTCAGGCTGGCATCCCCCCTCTGACGCCACAGGATATGGCCCGTTTTGCACAGCTCTTCTCCCAGTCTGCCATCAATGGCTTTGTGGAGGGATCTGTAGCTCGAGATATTTTTCTCAAGGCCCGCCTCCCCAATGAAGCTCTGGGGCAGATCTGGAACCTTGTGGACTCCCAGAACAGGGGCTCATTGGACCAAGGTGAGTTCATTGCAGCCATGCATCTTATTCAGAGCTCCATGAATGGCACTTTGTCCCAAGTACCTGCCCAGCTTCCATCAGGATTCATTGACAGCGTCCGACCCAAGGCTGCTCGGATCTCTTCTGCAAGCTCCATCATGTCTACTGGCTCCAATGCTACTGGCCCTGGTGTCATCCGTCAATACACTGGACAGCAGATTGGCCAGGGCAGTGATTGGAGTATTCCTACCAATGAACGTCAACGATATGACGGAATATTTGCTGCTCTCGATAAGAAGAAAACTGGCTTGATTGGCCCGGACGCTGTGGTGCCTTTTCTCACCACCTCTCGGCTCCCAGAAGCCACCCTTGCTCAAGTGTGGGATCTTGCGGATGTTCACAACAGGGGTGAGTTTGGTCGTGCTGAGTTTGCTATCGCTATGCATCTTGTTCAGCAAAACATTGGTGGTCGGGAGCTTCCTCAGAAGCTCCCTGAAAGCCTTCTCAAGGAGGTTCAACCCCAGGTTAAGTCTCCTATTTCGCAACCTCAGCCTGCACCTCTTAAACCTCCTTCCAAACCTGCCATTAATGATGACTTGGTGCAGCTCAACGACTTGTTTTCTTCTCCTCCACCACAGCCACAGCAAAAGGCGTTTGTGCCGTCATCTGACTTTGGCCAGAAAATCAAGTCTGTGGAACCTCAGCAGCCTATCAAGTCCCCTGCACCCTCTGTACCGCAGCCTTCCAAAACTGGTCCTCCTGTAGCTCCTAGAACTGTTCATTCAGACGACCTTCTGTCTTCCAATAACGAGCTTTCTAATAAGCTATCCAGTGCTACAACCGACTTTGCCAATCTCTCCAACCAGATTGGGTCTCTCACATCTCAAACCACAGCCATCAAGGATCAACGAACCAAGGCTGAAAGTGAACTGGCTTCCATGCAGGCTAAGAAGAAGGACATTGAGGCAAAGTTGGCCCAGCTGCGAAGCCTATATGAATCTGAGGTTGCTAGGGTCAAACAGGTAGAGCAGGAGTTGAACATCTCTAGGACAGAAACTGAGAAGATTCAGCAGGAATTCTCTGTTGTGGAGGCATCGCTAAATGCTGTGCAAACTCAGTACCAGCAAGTGGCGACTGCATACGAAACTGATAAGGCTAAGAACATGGAGCTGAAAGAAAACATCCGCCTTGCCAACGAAGAGGTCAGCAAGACCAAGGAGCTTCTGGTAACTGTTGAGAAGGAAGCAAAGCATCAGAAAAACCTTCTGGCCATTAATGACCAGCAGCGGGCTGCGCTTAAGGAAGAGCATGCCAAGATTCAGGCTCAGATCGATGCCCATCATGAGGAAATTGCTGCTACCAAACGAGAACTTGAACGAAGAGCTGAGGAGCCTATCCCTGTGGCTCCCACGCTTCCTTCAATTGTACCAGTATCCGCTCCTACTCCCGAACACCAGGTGTCTCCCAATAACCCATTCTTCTCGGTTACTGGGGCGGTTGTAGGAACTGCTGCTCTTGGTGTTGCTACTGCTACTGGTGTTGCATCTCACGCTGCTGCTTCTGGGCCTCCTCCAGTTTCTTTTGGTCAGTCTACTCAGCAGCATAAGCTGGATGACTTTGACGAGGCTTTTAGCCAAATCGATGCGTCTCTATCTCAGGCACCCTCAGACACTCCAATTTCCTCTGTTCAATCCGATTTCAACGAGTTTCAGCCTGAGCCTGCTCATTTTACCCTGCCTTTGGCCCGACCTCACTCTTCAACTTCTTCGGTTCAGAACAACGCCCCACTTTCTGTGCGAGGCGAAAGCTTCAGCAGACCTGATTCGCCTGTGTCGAATATCACTCGATTGAGCGACTCTACTGCCCCCATTCCTTTTGAGGGCTCCAGAGAGCATGATGATGTTGTCAAGACTGCAGACTTGACTGGCGAAACTGTCGATCTTTCAGAAAATAAGGGTTCGCGTGAGGTTTCTGGTCTCTCAACCATTGAGCAGCCAGTTCCTCACAGTATTCCCCAGCTTACGCAGCTTGTTTCCGATGTTGACAATATCACAGATCAATTTGAGAGAACAGAGCCTTTCTCAGAAGAACCATTTTCTGAACCAGCAGCTCACGCATCTCCTTTTGAAGCTCCTACCCAGCTATCTGAGCATCCTTTTACTCAACCTTTCGTTCAGCCTTTCAACTCTATTCCCAACCAGCTTGATGAAGATTCTGGCAACGAGTCTTTCGAGTTTGTAAGTGCTGATGAAAATGAGCACTCTATTGGAGAAATTCCTCATGATAAGGGCAAGGCCGTTCTTGAGGATGAATCTTCGGATGAAGAGGGTGTGGAAGAAATTGGTATCAACCGTTACAAAAATTATCAGCCAAAAGGAGTGTACGACTATGACACCACTGTAATGGAGGATGACGTTACTCCCCAGCATGAAGCACCAGAACCTTCGTTTTTTGCTACCAAAAATGAGGATAATAAGCCTATTCCAGGACAGTTCCCTGTTGCCTCTGAAGTGCCTGTTGCCTCTGAAGTGCCTGTAGCCGAGATTCCCGAAGGTGTTGGGGCTGTCTCTGAAGTTTCGGAAGCTGTTCCTGACGTTTCGGAAGCTGTTACTGACGTTTCAGAAGCTGTTCCTGACGTTTCGGAAGCTGTTCCTGCCGTTTCGGACGCTGTCCCTGATGTTTCGGAAGCTGGCATTCCTGAGGTAACTGACATTGGAATTCCTGAAGTAGCTGAAACCGAAGTGGCTGAAACCGAGATTCCTGGAGTAGGCGTCTCTGAGGTAGCTGCCACTCCGGAAACTACTGCTTTTGGAGCTACTGCTTCTGAGGTTGTTTCTGCACCGGTTGCTGTTCCAGTTCCTGTTGCTATTTCTGCCACTGAATCTGAGGCTACTGCGCCAGAAGTGACTGAAAAGGAAATTGCTGAAACAGATATCGTGACTGGTGTTTCTCAGCTACATCCTACAGTTCTTCCTACATCTAAGGACTCTGTCCAAGAACAAAAGGAACTACCTCCCAACCCTCCAACCTATAACGAAAGTGAGGGTCACACCCAACCTGACTCCACTGAGCTTTTCTTCGCGCAAACTCCTCAGGCAGCTGATACAGTTCATGATGACTTTGATGATGCATTTGCTGATCTCGAAGAAGCCAATGTTGAACAAGACACTTCCATAGAGCAGTCTCCCTTCGAGAACAAGTTCTCTACTAGTTTTGATGCTGGGTCTGCACCTGCTAACCCCATAAACCCTACTGCAAACGATGAATGGGAGCAGATTTTTGCTGGAATGGGTTCAGGACCATCTTCCACTGTCGCACCTATGAGAGCTACCTCTCCTCGCTCACAGGCTGTCCAGGAGCTCACCAGCATGGGATTCTCAGAGGAAAATGCCTTGGAGGCGTTGCAAAAGCACAAGTATAACGTGGCAGAAGCTACCAATTATCTTTTGGACAATGGCCGGTCTTAACACGACCGTTTTAACGACGTTTAATTATGAATTTATTGTATGTTTTGTTTACTACAGGATGTAAAGGGTGGTAAGTTTAGTTTGTTGTCCAAAATTCGTACAGCTCAGCTCTCTCTGGCATTTCTTGACTGGCATCTGTAGCTTTCGAAACATCAGATGTAACCTTGTGTAGTTTATCAAGTGACGCATGGACCCGTTCACTATCTTCGTTAATTTTCCTCCGATATGTTTCGTTCTTTTTCTTGACTGTTTCTATTTGTTGCTTCAATTTCTTTATCTGTGCCAGCTTAGTTTCTCGCAAGTGACTCTTAACGATTTGATCTGGAGTTAATTTATCCACATGAATAGGCAGCTCTGTATTTGACTGCATTCTAAACTTGGCTTCCTTGACCAGCTGGTCTAGTTGCAACAATTTTTCGTGGAGATGGCGTTCTTCGAATATCGCACTAAATTCTGTCTGGACTGAGTCCTGCCACGCCTTGCAGATCTGTTTCAACGCGTCGCGAAGAGCGTTTTGTCCCCCAGGAGTGCTAGCTATACTTGGGTAGCATGCTGCCACACGTTTATATGTTAGCGACTTGACTGCATGAGCCAGGGCTGTAGAAGAGGATGTCACTAAACGCTTATAGCGTGGCGATTGGTACCTGTGAAGATTTGTTGTGTGTTCCTGTGAATTCTGTGGATTCTGTTGCTGTAATTGTGTATTTTCTTGTGCTTCTTGAGACTGCGGTTCTTGCGACTGTGCTTGGTCGTCTTCATCCACTGGCGTTTGCTGGTCCTCTCCTTCAGATTGTTCCTTCTGCTCGACATTTCCCTCCGCTGCCTTTTCTGATTCTATCCTTTCCATGTCGAATGCTTTTACAGAGTTCCTTCGTGCACTCTTCTTAATCTACTTGCAGGTGGACGCGCGTCACCACACTCTAATACAAATCCATCTCAGGGGCTCGAACCGTGTACTTATTTCACATAATTTAAGTTTGGTGTGGGTTAGATATGATGTACGTGGGAAGCCTTAAGTTCTGACTCCTCATCAAACACACAATGTCCGACGCCCAAGCCCTGATCGCTAAAGCCGACAAGAAGATGACCTCCTCAGGGGGACTCTTCTCTTTCATGAGTGGTGGATCATCTAGCCGATATGAGGAAGCGGCAGACCTTTACACTGAAGCTGCCAACCAGTATAAACTCCAACGAAATGGTAAACTTGCTGGAGAGTGCTTTGAGAAGGCAGCAGACGCCCAACTACAATGTGAAAGCAAGGATGAGGCGGCAAACTCTCTTCTGGAGGCTTACAAGTCTTACCGATCGAACTCGCCTATGGAGGCTGCCCAGTGTCTCGAAAAGGCTATCCAGTTCTTTACTACCCGAGGCCAGTTCCGTCGAGGTGCAAACTACAAAATGGAGCTCGGTGAGCTATATGAGAAGGAGCTCGAGGATATTCCCAGGGCAATGGAGGCCTACACTGATGCCGGCGACTGGTTCGGAGAAGACCGAGCTGAGACGTTGTCCTCTAAGGCTTATCTCAAGGTGGCGGAGCTTTCTGCAGATAACGATGACCTTCTTAAGGCCATTGAGATGTTTGAGATGGTTGCGCGACGAAACCTCAATTCTAACATTATGAAGTGGTCTCTCAAGGAGTATTTATTCAAGGCTGGCCTGTGCCGAATCGCTGCTGATCCTGTGGCGTGTGAGGGACCCATCAATGCTTACTTAGAGTGGGACCCTGCTTTTGGACAGTCCCGTGAGTACGGTCTCCTTGTTGATATCTGCGAGGCTGTTGGCAATCAGGACACCCAGCTTTTTGCTGATAAAGTATACGACTTTGATCAGTTCAGCAAGCTCGATAAATGGAAGACCAACCTTCTCTTGAAAATCAAAAACGGAATCACTGCACAAGACGAAAATGATGGTTTGCTGTAAGATAGAGGTTATGGAGTGAGTTTCAGACCTTTATTAGGTCTGCTTGACAAAGGGTCTATGGAGTTGGCAATTCGTTCATCTAACTATAAGTCATGGGGAAATCATGACGTTATACACTATAATAAAGCAAATGTTAATACGCGTTAGGTCGTAATTTACTAAGAGCGATGAGTTGTTTCTTTTCCAAGGGAGACTGAATGTTCTGAACCCTTGCAATTACATTTAACACCGTGTTAGTTACCGTTCATGAATTGGTGTTATTACTTTTAGCTTTTTCATTTTAGGAATGGAAAAAACAACAAAGAAAAAAAAAAAAAAAAGGGAAAAATATGAATAAGTGAAAAGAAATCCCAGACGAAATACAAATATACAATGTATGATTTAATAAAAAGAAATGTAAATATTTACATATATAAATAAAAAGCATACCAGTTCTTGAGATGATGAGGAGTGGTGTGCAGAAGTTAGTATTCCACTATATGGGGTTTATTCTACTAACCCAATTTAAATCTTAAACCTAATTGGTCGTGTTTGGGGAAAGATTTGACAAATGTTCAAACAAGTAGTAGATAAGGGGGCATCTAACCATACAAAACAACAACAACAACAACAACATTATTTGACAATGTACCTATGGCTGTGTCATTTCCAATGCACTGCCAATCATTTTGTTGTAGTTTACGTGTAAGATGCAGTCTAAACCAACTATAAATCCAACCCAATGACTACAGTCTGTCGCATACTGATTCTGTATATACCATACATGCTGTATGTCTATCCGGATGTACACATCCCGTGACTAATTGGAGACTAGTGATCCCAAAAAATAAATAAATAAATAAATAAATAAAAAAACAGAGGGAAATAGAATTTCAGAAAAGAGCATTTTCTATACCCAAGTGCCAACTCCCTTGCCATACATGTTGTGCTGTAGCCAACTAGCCTCGGTGTTTCTCAACAAACTAATAGCCAATAAGAACAGAGTTCGAGTTCATTCATGGATTTCAAAATACAGTTTGTGATGAGATAATGACACATTAACAAATAACGGTTTGGAGTAACCAAAAGCGATCCATTCTGGATTGCCATAATAAATTCAGCTTTAAAATTTATTCAGATCAAATTGCACTTGTTTGATAACCAACTTGCATATGACCCACACTACTTTCTGCAACGTCAAGCCTCTGACTCATTAAACCCCATGCTTATCTGAAGATAGCCAAGGATGGGTCATAGGCAGTCGACGGATAACGGTGCTCAAGCCCAACGATATGAACCAGCCAAAGGCATTTTCCCATGACTAGAATATAAATAGTATTTGCTAAACTAGATTTTCAAGAATTTGGCTCGGAAGGCAGGTATTTTTTGCCTTCTTGCGACAGTTGAAAAGGGTACCTACACCTTGTTCTGCAAGGAAACGTTAAGACTGGGGGGTGAAAAAGATTTTGACAATGGAGCTGAAAAAAAGCTACTTTAACTTGCACTTCGCACCTTGACGAACAGACACCCCACCACTCTTTCGACAATGATAGCGCGATCGCTGTTGCGACTGGCGACGCCGAAGCCGCAATTGCGAGCCGGAATTGCTGTGCGAACCAAGTTGACACAGTTCCCCTTCCGAAAATACACAACTTCCTCCTCCGAGTATGCTGGCGCTGGAATCCTGTCTCAAGTTGCCGACAAGGAGCTCGTGGACGTCAAGAAGGTTCTTGTCATTGGTTCTGGTGGACTCTCGATCGGTCAGGCTGGTGAGTTCGACTACTCCGGCTCCCAGGCAATCAAAGCTCTTCGAGAGGAAGGTAAGACCTCGATTCTGATCAACCCCAACATCGCTACGAATCAAACTTCGCATTTCCTTGCTGATGAGATTTACTACCTTCCCGTTACCCCCGAGTACATTATTCACATTATTGAGCGAGAGCAGCCCGATGGTATCCTGCTCACCTTTGGTGGTCAGACTGGTCTTAATGTCGGTGTCCAGCTTGATAAGATGGGTGTGTTTGATCGATACAACATCAAGGTGCTTGGTACCCCAATCAAAACCCTTGAGACTTCCGAGGACCGAGATCTGTTTGCCAAGGCTCTAAAGGAGATCGATATTCCTATTGCCGAGTCTATTGCTGTTGATAACGTTGATGACGCCCTCAAGGCTGCCGAATCCGTTGGTTACCCTATTATTGTCCGATCTGCTTACGCCCTTGGTGGCCTGGGCTCTGGTTTTGCTAACAATGAGGAGGAGCTCCGAAACCTTTCTTCTCAGTCACTGTCTCTTGCGCCTCAGATTCTTGTCGAGAAGTCCTTGAAGGGCTGGAAGGAGGTTGAGTACGAAGTTGTTCGAGACCGAAACAACAACTGTATCACTGTCTGCAACATGGAGAACTTTGACCCCCTTGGAATTCACACTGGTGACTCCATTGTCGTTGCTCCCTCTCAAACCCTGTCCGACGAAGAGTACCACATGCTCCGATCTGCTGCAATTAAGATTATCCGACATCTTGGTGTTGTTGGTGAGTGTAACGTTCAGTACGCCCTTCAGCCCGACGGACTTGATTACCGAGTCATTGAGGTCAACGCCCGACTGTCCCGATCTTCTGCTCTTGCCTCCAAGGCCACCGGTTACCCTCTTGCTTACACTGCCGCTAAGATTGCCCTTGGCTACACTCTTCCCGAACTCCCCAATGCTGTTACCAAGACTACCTCTGCCAACTTTGAGCCCTCCCTCGACTACATGGTCACTAAGATTCCTCGATGGGATCTCGCCAAGTTTAGCAACGTCAAGCGAGATATTGGTTCTTCCATGAAGTCTGTCGGCGAAGTTATGTCCATTGGCCGAACCTTCGAGGAGTCTTTCCAGAAGGCCATTCGACAGGTTGACCCCTCTTTTGTTGGTTTCCAGGGCCACCCCGATTTCGCGAACAACAAGGAGTTCCTCGAGGAGACTTTGGCCAACCCCACGGATCGACGATGGCTTGCTGTTGGACAGGCTCTGCTGCACGAGAACTACACTGTTGACCAGGTCCATGACCTTACCAAGATCGACAAGTGGTTCCTGTACAAGCTGATGAACATTGTTGAGATGCAGCGAGAACTCGAGGCCACTGCCACTCTGTCTGCCCTCAACCACGACATTCTCCAGCGTGCCAAGAAGCTTGGTTTCTCTGATAAGCAGATTGCTACTGCTGTTGGATCCAACGAGATGGCTGTACGAGCCCGACGAAAGTCCTTCGGTATCACTCCCTTTGTCAAGCGAATCGATACTCTTGCTGCCGAGTTCCCTGCTAACACCAACTACCTGTACACTACCTACAACGCCTCTTCCCACGATATCGACTTCAACGAGCATGGTACTCTGGTTCTCGGTTCCGGAGTCTACCGAATTGGCTCTTCTGTCGAGTTCGACTGGTGTGCCGTTTCCACTGTCCGAGCACTCCGGGAGGCTGGCAAGAAGACTATCATGATCAACTACAACCCTGAGACCGTCTCTACTGATTTCGACGAGGTTGACCGACTTTACTTCGAGGAGCTTTCTTTCGAGCGAACCATGGATATCTACGAGCTCGAAGGAGCACAGGGTGTGGTTGTTTCTGTTGGCGGTCAGCTTCCCCAGAACATTGCTCTTACTCTTCAGGAGCAGGGCGCCAAGGTCCTTGGTACTGACCCTCTTTCCATTGACAAGGCTGAGGACCGACACAAGTTCTCTTCTATCCTCGATTCCATTGGAGTTGATCAGCCCGACTGGTCTGAGCTCACCTCTGTTGATGAGGCCAAGGCCTTCGCCAACAAGGTGTCCTACCCCGTTCTGGTCCGACCTTCCTACGTTCTTTCGGGTGCCGCCATGTCTGTTATCTACAACGAGTCTGAGCTTGAGTACAAGCTCAACAACGCGTCTGCTGTTTCTCCTGACCATCCCGTCGTCATCACCAAGTTCATTGAGAATGCCCACGAAATCGATGTTGACGCTGTTGCTTCCAACGGAACCATGCTCGTCCATGCCGTTTCTGAGCACATCGAGAACGCTGGTATCCACTCTGGTGATGCCTCTCTGGTTCTTCCTCCCCAGAACCTTGATGACAAGACTATGGCTCGTCTCAAGGAGATCGCTGAAAAGGTTGCTGCTGCCTGGAAAATCTCTGGTCCTTACAACATGCAGATCATCATGGTTCCCAATGGAACTGATGAGCCTGCTCTCAAGGTCATTGAGTGTAACATCCGAGCTTCTCGATCTTTCCCCTTCGTCTCCAAGGTTCTTGGTGTCAACTTCATTGATGTTTCCACTAAGGCTCTGCTGAACGAGAATGTGCCTGCCCCTGTCGACCTCATGAAGATTGATCGACCCTACGTCGCTACCAAGGTTCCCCAGTTCTCATTTACACGACTTGCTGGTGCTGACCCTTACCTCGGTGTTGAGATGGCCTCTACTGGTGAGGTTGCCTGCTTCGGCCAGGACGTTGTTGAGGCTTACTGGACCTCTATTCAGTCTACTATGAACTTCAAGGTCCCCCAGCCTCCTTGTGGCGTTCTGTTCGGTGGTGATCTCACTGAGCAACTCATTGAGATTGCCAAGAACTCTGCTGCCACCGGCTACAAGCTCTACTGTGCTTCTCCTGATCTCGCACAGATCCTCACTGAGGCCACTGAGACCAACGTGTCTACCATTGAGTTCCCCAAGACCGACAAGCGAGCTCTTCGAGAGATTTTCCAGAAATACGACATCCAATGTGTGTACAACCTGACTCGATCCCGAGCTGAGTCGCTTCTTGACGAGAACTATGTCATGCGACGAAACGCTATTGACTTTGCCATTCCTCTCTTCAATGAGCCCCAGACTGCTAAGCTCATGTCTGAGTGTCTCCGAACCCGAATTAACAAGAAGACTGGTGAGATTCCTCCCGAGGTCCGACGATGGAGCGAGTTTATTGGCGGCAAACCCGTGTAAATACGATAAATTTAATAAATAAAATGCCGTTTGTGGTTTGACTAATCAGATTGCACTGTAACAGCACAGTGGTAGTAAACAATACACGTCAGGTGCTTCCATTATATATCTTACCAGACCCACCACTAGCCACAGCAATGGAAGCACTTTCACCTGAATCTCAGTCTTTGGTCTTTCAGCTAATCGATCACTTACGGGACAAAGAAGTATCTAGGAACCTTGCAGAGCTTGACACCCCGGAAAGATATGCACCGCCACATCCGAAACCAGCCATCCACGGTCCAATCACACAGGAAGATTACTTTACTCAACGGCTTGTACAAGCAGCAACCTTGGGTTTGCGTAAACTTCAGGCACAGAAACGGATTGCATCTCGCCAAAACCAGTGCCATTTATAGAACGCGTCTTTTTAAACTAGTTATTGCTCGTGAGTTCTTAACGTACCACTAATTACATTACATTTTGATAATGAAAGGAATTTTCCTCTTGTACTAAGCAAAATTTATTTCCCCCTTTTTATTAATGCCCACCTTCTTCAACACAAAGAAGCACGTGTTGACATGATAGTACCTTGTTGATGTAATGTGATGCATGCTGCAGCCATATCATGAAATGATAAGATGCTCCTATACAGGGTTTTAGAGAGAACAAGCTGTAGCGGAAATGAAGCAAGATATAAGAGAGTATCCTGAGAGTAGCAATTCCTAATTCTATAAATTGTCGACTATTGCAACCCCTCTCCTTCAAACAACTTCAATCTAGTTTATTTAGCCTCCCCTCTTTCAACTCAAACTCAATCAAACATCATGCATACCAACCTTCAGGAAGAATCACTTATAACCCCGCAGTGCCCACAACATCAAGGTAGAGTACACGGCACTGATCATGAGATATTCGTTCATTTCAATTGCCGCATTGGCGGCAGTTGCCTCTGCTATGGTATGCCCTGCTCCTCGTCCTAAGCCAGTTACTGCATTTCAAACACCCCCCCTCTCTTCTACTGACCACAAGAGTTGTCCAAAAGACACCCCTCTCTCATGCTCTTCTGGAGCAGGTTCTGCAGATTTGTGCTGCACAGAATCTCCTGGTGGAGTCCTCCTACTTACTCAATTCTGGGACTGGTCTCCTGCAGTGGGACCCCAGGATCTCTTCACTCTACATGGTCTATGGCCTGACAACTGTGACGGAACCTATGAACAGTTCTGCGATAAGAGTATGGAAGTCCAGTCTGTTGCCGCAGTACTTCAGCAGCTTGGCGAAACTGAGCTTCTAGATAAGATGAATAAGATCTGGATTCCTGATCGAGGCTCCACCGACTCTTTCTGGACCCACGAGTGGAATAAACATGCCACCTGTATGTCTACTCTCAAGGATAAGTGCTATAGTTCTGGTACCCAAAAGTATCAATCTCTCGCTGATTGGGCTCATACCGTTGTCAGCGTCTTTGAAACTGTCAACACCTACAAGTTCCTTGAAGCGGCAGGAATCACACCTTCTTCTACAAAGACTTACAGCAAGTCTGCATTTCTTAACGCCCTCAATTCCAACTTTGACGGCAAACAGGTGCATATTGCGTGCAAGTCCGGCTACATCTCTGAGATCTGGTATTTCTTCCACCTTAAGGGCTCTGTGGTATCTGGCCAGTACATCCCCATTGACGCCCTCGGCTCATCCAACTGTCCTGACCAAATCAAATTCCCTCCCAAGAAAGACTCTAGAGATCCCCCGACAGACCCTACGCCTCCTTCTGGAGGTTCTCGGGGAACTATTAAACTCTCTGGACAGCCTGGTTGTCTAATTTCCAATGGTAAGTGGTACACCTCTGGAACTTGTGCCACCTACACCCTTGGAGAGTCTGATTATGGTGGAATTACTCTAACCTCTTCCAAGGGTCCATGTGACGTTACAAACGGACAGTTTTCGTGTGCGTCTGGTAACAACGCAGGACAATTCACTCAGGAGGGTAACAACATTGTCTACGGAGGCAAATCTGATTGGTCTGCACCTTCCGTTCCTTCTGGTACTAAGCAGATCCCTGTTTCTCCCGGAACTGCTGGAGGATCTGTTTCTTTCAACCTAGTATTCTCTGCGAAGTAGAGAGACATGATCACGACTTTTATAAAGATAGATATAGTAAACTAATGATAGTATTTCCAGAGCCATAAACATAAACTAAGAATCGAATAGTATCATTATATTAGAAACATTACACCTTCGAAGCTGAAGTCTTTCTGTTCCAGCGACTCATTCTCTGCAGGGTGTATAAGACATGTGAGGTACCAACTATAGTTTATATTCGTAGGTGGCACGATGTCATAGATGCATCAAGGGAAGAGTGATAGAGGAATATTTCGAATAATTTTATGTCATCCCTATCCTGTTTCCCAAAGTTATATTTCATGTTATCAGTCACATTTCGAATGGTTCTAAGATAAGCTCTTATCATGCAGCTGGAGTTGGAAAAATGGAAAATAGGTCTGAGCTTGTTGATTGCAGCACCAAAACATGATTCGAGCGGTAAAACCGACAATACGGCAGTCTCTTAGAGTATGCTACCAAAATCAAACTCGGACAATCAAATCAACCCCACTCTATGTGCAAGAGACTCATATGCCTGAGATGGATAGACAGTCTCTTGAGTATGCAGATCAGGTGTTCAAGAAGGGCAAACTAAAACGATGGTGGACAGCGTTCTCGTTCGACCAAATTCCTACTGCACCTGTTGATGAGAAGAAGAGAGTCAAAGGAGATGACTGGTCGATGATCGAAGAGTTAAGGGAGGAGGAAGAGTTCGGGCAAGGTTCCAACGAATACGACAGTTTGGAATCACCCCCCATCAGCAATACTAATACAAGGATGATTCGAGCCAACATTCCAACCAATCAGAATCTCAAAAAAGTGCATCGGAATGAAATTTTTCCGGAGATTGTTTTTATGGGTCATACGAATGCTGGCAAATCCACCCTAGTTCAGCATGTACTTGCATGGGGCAGGCCAGATGTACCACAGTCTCATCTCCATTCACCGACTTCAAAGAAAGGCCACAAAGGATCACTCAGTAACTCAATCAATTCTGTGTTTCCTGTTATTTCTAAAAAACACGGCTTTACTAAATCATTCAACTGCTACGGCTTAACCATTCCTAACTCCAGTGGCAATCAGATCCGTCTTGTGGATATTCCCGGCTATGGGTACAAATCTTTAAAGGACCAGGGAGTTGTAGTAGAACAATACTTGGAAAGGCGAACCAATCTGCGTATGGCAATTCTGGTCATCGATGCTACCAGAGGCATCCAGGACGAAGACAGATACATGCTTTCCACCCTCAACAAGTATGGAGTTACATGGCAAGTTGTTCTGACAAAGGCAGATTTGCTTGTGGGTGGTGATAAAAAACTGGATGTGCTTGGCCGTCAAATGTGGTTAGACGCCACCGCTTCCACCTCAAAGAAAGGAACAGCCAACGCCAAGATGACAAAGATCCAAAAAGATAAGTGGGCCAGAAAGGCATTACTAGCAGAGACATTTATCCAGGATGAATTGAGAAAGATTTTGGAGGAGGTCAAGAAGATGGATTCACCTGAATGTCCCTCAAAGGCTCTAGAACGTGTAATCGCAGTAAGCAGTAGCCCCAGGATGCTACATGGATACAAACATGACTTTGGAGGGAGTGGTGTTAGTGCTGTGAGAAACTCCATTCTACAGATTTGTGGCATGGGTTTCCATGAGCAAAAGATGTGGAAGGAAATGGCAAAATACGGATTCTCGTAACAGCTAGTCAACTGGATAGAGTGTACATAGAACAATAAGTCATAAGAGGGAGGAATTGATTTACAAAAATAGATATTTATACAAGGCACGAATGAAGAAAAACCAGCCTCAGATCTCTTTGGTAACCTACCAGCCCCAGTGACTTCAGGGTAACCATTGATCAAAGTAGTTAATAAGACCAACTCTGGCAAACTTTAAACGAAAAAGTTTCATGGCTGGTTAGCCAGGCTGTGTCCTAGGAAATACGATTGATCCAGGTAGAGGATTACAAAGATATAATACAATCAATAAAATAAAGAGTACATGCGATGGGTTTTTCCAACTGGGTAAGTAAATGTAGCAGGATGGTGTGAAAGCGGCTGTCAGCTTAGTAACCACCTCGACCACCTCGAGCACCACCACGACCACCTCGGCCACCAAAGCCGCCCCGTCCACCTCTAGGAGCACCGCCGAAACCTCCTCTAGCACCTCCTCGACCTCCTCGAGCGCCTCCACGGCCACCAAAGCCACCTCGGGCGCCGCCTCGGGCACCACCTCGGGCACCGCCTCGTCCGCCTCGTCCGCCAGCAGCCTTGGGCTTCTTAACACCAGTGACCTTGGGCTTGGGGAGGAATCGCTCCAATGGCAGGAGCTTGTCACCACCAATGTAGAACTTATCACCACTCTTGAAAGAAGTGGCCTGGAAACCCTCAGAGGGCTTGATAGTGAACATGACGTCGTTCATGGGGCCAAGGATTTCATCCACCTTACCGACCTGAGTCTTGTTCTCCAGATAGATGGGGGCGTTGAAGTAAGGGATCTTCTCATTAATGGACTTGCAGACAATGTCTCCCTCGCAAGCGTGCAGGAAGGCGCCCATCTCAAAAACCTGATCGGGGGGACCCATCTGAATGGGCGCACCGGTTCGACCGCCTCGGAATCCACCTCGTCCTCTAAAGCTCATTTTTGATATCTGTGAGTGGTGATGGTTTTATGAAGTCAAACTATGCAACTCACTAATTTTTTTCCTAGTTTATTTTTGCCCTAGCCCTTGTTATGCAGGCTGAGGGTTCAGTTTCTTGACTCGATAAGGCAAAACAGGGCTGTACCACCATAATGGCGTTGTCCACAGACCAGCTCAAGAATTCTCCTCTTGCAGCTTTGCTAAACAAGACCAATGTTTCGCCTACTTCGGTTTACAATTTTCTGGAAAAAAATGGTTTCAATGATGGTGACCTGCGTACCCTAGAGTCTCTGAATGGACTTGAGAAGTGAGTATCAAAGAAATCAAGCCGAGAGATACACCAACTAACACAGATTGTGGCCCCTTTACCGACAAAAGAATGCTAATACCCATGCCATTGTAATGGCGTTACTGGTCGTGTGTAAAGCCAATGACGGGTTCGATCTATGGTCTGTTTTTGAGAGGGACCCGGAAAACTTCAAGCATTTCTACCAAACAGTTTTGAATCTGATTTCTGGTGATAAGCCATGTAAAATCCAAAAATTGAGGACGAAACTACTGGAATTCCTGGTGGTGTCATTTCAGTGGCTCGATTCTCCACTTGTTAGATCAGAGGCAGGAGCTTTGGTATCGATCTATACTTGGATGCACATCGATGAGAAATATAGGGAAAACCTCTTGAAAGGAAACAAACGATTAGGTAAATTATGGAGGGGAGCCATGAAGGCGTTTGGTAGAGGAGACGCAAAAGAACAGATTTTCAAACAATCATCTTTCCTATCAAAACTCACAGACCTCATCTTACAAAAGGAACAAGATGATGACTTCGTGGACACATACTTGTGTCTTATGATTTCCATTGTGTCTCAGATCCCATCTCGACGGTTTGCCAACAATGTCATCAAATCCAAAAATGTTTGCGCGCTTCTCAGAAACGGAAATATCGACTTACGAAAAACTCTTGATTTCTATGTGAATTTCCCCATGGATGACTTCTCTGGTGAAGAGTTGAACCCCATACAGCTAAGAAAACTACATACTCAAATTCTTGAGAATTTCCAGTTGTATGCATTTGAAAACTTCCCAGAGAAGCTACGGCAAGCAAGCTTGTGTAATTTTGCATTTCTCACCAGCGACGAAGTGAAGAAGGAGCTGTCGTCGTTATCAAGGTCTGAGATAGAAACCGTTCTAAACCAGTTAGGTACTCCTGGCAAGAAGCTTTCCATTTTGAACTATATTATTGCGGCCCTCACATCAAATAAGACTCTGGAGAACGCATTTAATGAGATCGACTTACTTCCTACAGAACAATCGCTGAATGAGCAACTTTCAGAGTTGACTTTGCCCAAACTCACCTTGCAATATCTGAGTATGAACGACTTCGTTCTCAAGTCTTTGAGACTACAACAAGTAGAGACCTTTCACCAAATTAAAAGCGATGTGGAGAATGTGATCAATAGGCTAAAGTCAAGAAAGAGAAATGACTCAGGGGAGGAAGTTACCGGGTTCAGTAAATATGCCACAAAGATCTTGAATCATGCAGTGTTACATGTTTCACCTCCATTGGTAGGAGAGGTTCATCCTGGCTATTGTCGTGTGGAGATACTGGTCGATATTTACAGACAGGATAAACGAGAATGGGATGCACTGAAACCAGGAGATGTCGTCTTTCTGTTACAGTTAGAGGCTGGCCTAGAGAGGTTGAGAGGCGCGTTTGTACACGACATCTTGGACTCAGACAATAAGAGTATAATTCAATGGGTGACGCAGAATGACATTGAGTCGTCACAAAGAAAATTCATTTTGGATGTGGATCCGACACATTGGGATGGAACCATTCAAGCCAATGTGCTAATGAGAAGAAAGTCAAAGGAAGCCGTATTCTATCCAACCCTGAAGACCATCAGGGGACTCTACAGTTCGCAATCTGTTTTACCAGATTGGATGAGTGGTGTGTTTTTGGGTTATGGTGACGCACCAGAACAACCACGAGAACTCCTAGATCTTTTGGATACTTTCCATTCCAGTGAAGAAGTTTATGAAGCTTTTCCAGAAAAGTTTCATTCTATGACTACGGCATCGTCTCCATTCAAGCTAGACACAACTGGAGGTGATGAATGGGAGCTCATTCCATACACACCGATCGATAAAGGACCTTACTTTATACAAGCGGAACACTCCAACAAACTCAAATTCACTGTTGCACAAAGCCGGGCTATTGTCTCAGGTACTTTACCTGGTCTCTCAGTGATTGTAGGACCTCCTGGTACGGGAAAGACCGATGTTGCCACCCAGATTATTCTTAATGTTTTCCACAGTCACCCCTCTGAGGTCATATTGGTTATTGCACATAGTAACCAGGCTCTGAACCATCTGTTTGAAAAGATTGCAGTGTTGGATATTAACCAAAAGTACTTGCTTCGACTTGGCCATGGCGAAGATATGATTCGCGAAGAAGTTTCCAAGGGCGGATCCTTCAGCAAGGTCGGACGTGCGGAAAACCTGCTTGAAGGCCGTGCAAATTTATTGCATGAGGTAGATCGGTTGGCAGAGTGTATGGGAGCTACTGGCGCGCATGGAGACAGTTGCGAAACTGCTCATCATTTTTACAGGGTGTTTGTGCTACCGAAATATAAGCAATGGAAAGAGGAAGGTGGAGAGTTTCCCTTCAATGATTTTTTCAAAGACAAGAAGGACGCTCCAGACGGAGGAAAATGGTATCATATTGAAAAGATCTTCACTGATCTTGCAGACATTGCTCCTGTCGAACATATGTCTGGAAAGGCTCAGAGCGACTACATGCTAGTCAAGGAAGCTAAGGTGGTGGCTATGACAGCCAAGTATGCGTCCATGCACCATGATTCTTTAGTGAAGTTGGGATTTAGATACTCTTCGCTTGTGGCAGAAGAGGCGGCCCAGTTGACTGAGATTGACTTGGTTATCCCAATGACATTACAGAAAGAAATCAATTCCCTCAAAAGAGTGGTTCTCATTGGTGACCACAACCAGAATGCACCTATAGTGACCAGTGATCTTGTTCGAAAATGCAACTTTGACCAGAGTACGTTTGGTAGGTTCATTCGCCTTGGTATGCCTACATTCTTGCTGGATGCACAAGGACGATCCAAGCCATGCATTTCAGACATTTATGGCTGGCGTTATGGAGGACTCAAAAATCTTCCTCATACTACACAGGGAGTCTATCAGTATGCAAATTCTGGTTTCCTTCATGATGTCCAATTCATTAACGTTGATGACTATGAGGGACAGGGTGAGACAGAGGTTGCACCTCACGTGATTCAAAATTTGGGCGAGGCTGAGTATGCCATTGCGTTATATCAGTATATGAGGCTGCTGGGATACCCTTCAGATAAAATCACCATATTGACCATGTACAATGGCCAGAAGGCGTTATTGCAGGAAATTTGCTCCAGGCGATGCTCAGCCACAACAGCAGACCGAGAAATTTTCGGCATGCCTAGAGTCATCACCACTGTCGATCAATACCAAGGCGAGCAAAACGATTACGTTATTGTTTCACTTGTACGGACAAAGCATGTGGGTTACCTGCGAGACATCAGACGTATGACTGTTGCTGTGTCCCGAGCTAGATTAGGTCTTTATGTGCTTGGCCGTTATGACATGCTTTCACAATGCGTCGAGTTGGACGACATGATGAAGAAACTCGCAGGGTCACACAATTTGGAAGCAGTAATGGGAGAGATGTATGGGCAGAAGAAGAGAATGTCAGGAGACCACCCAGAGGATCACGCAGCTTCGGTCACCCTTACTGGTGTCGTTCACCTCGGTCAGTATGTACAACAGATGACGCAACAATACAAGTCCCGACATGGCTTGACCTGATAAGGGCATCCTGTTATGTGATTGGCCAAAATTTTTCCGTGCATGATTTATCCGCATAATACTAGTGCGTGGGGTATGTAGCTAACGGGTTGACCTAAGCACGGTGAGTAACATGTAACCTAAAAAGGTCTGTTGGTTTTGTTGAATATGAACATTTTTTGCCCATATCCCTTCGGAATATTTCTAATCTACTTTATCTAATGTATAGATATTTGTCTTGATGATTTGCATTCTTTTTAGTCTTTCTCTGCCTCATGTTATTTTGCTTTCTAACTTGCGCTCGCCCAATGTGTCAACCGTGCCTGTGAGGTTATCTTATTTAAACCTTCCACTTACTGATCTCATGTTAGAACATCACTCCTCTTAAAGGGGTTTGACTAATAGTTTGTTGTTTTCAAGGGAAAAGCCGAGATTACTGAGACCACAAAAATGTGGGCATGAATCAATGATTGAAATCTGACATAGTAATAAAGTAAGCTAGGGGTTTACGATGGCGGCTTTTGCTGTATTTCATTCCTCAGTACAGCACTTGATGGTATGACATAGTCTTGTCGGCACGGGCTACCAATAAGGTCATAAAGCCGCACAATTGATTTGGAAACGAAAATTGTTTCAACTTCCAGCTTCCCAATCGCATAGCTCACGTATAAGAACTTGCTAAAAGTAAGCTGCATTGCCAAGGGAACAAGGCATAGCTGCAATCCTCGCACATTCAGCCCACGCGAACAAGGGAGACAAAAAACAACCAACAGTCATACATAGCAGCAATTAATTTTTTTCTGATAACACTCACAATTTTAGTGTAAATATAGGATTAGCCAAGTGATAGTCCCCATGCCTATTGTCGAGGTGGAGTTAAACATTAAGTTGTAGTTTGTTTTTTGTTTGCAGAGAGATCCCTACATGGCGTGGCCAATTTAGAGCGCAAGTGTGGATTCTAGGAACCTATTCTTGAGTAACCATGGGTGGTTGGGAGCGCTAAAACGACTGACCAATGTTGATAAATCCAATAAAGCCCCATGTTCCATGCTTTCTCCGATGCCTACCCCACTTTTAAATTTGTTGAATCCGAGTCGGACATGTGTTTGTTGCCGGCTATTGATGTTCCGTCTCAGTCTGGGGTAGGTCTCTTTACAAACAAGGAGGTGGCCCAAAACACTAAATGGCAAAACTCTATCCAACTTGAAGCCACATAAGGTTTTGAAGATAACAGAGTATAGAGATATAAATAATTGCTATCTCCCCATCTGCCCGGTATCGACCACTCGCAAACTATGTCCAACGTTCCTGAGACCAAGGTGGATCCCTCTTTGTCGACCCCTGAGGTGCCCACTCAGGCTCTCCACAGCCGTCTCGACAAGATGCGTGCTGATTCTGCCATTCTGGGTTCCATGAACAAGATTCTGGGTGAGTAGTTTTGGAGGGTGGAAGGTGACCACATCACCTGCTAATCGATGCATGACTGAAAACACATGTAATCATCCAATCGGAGATAGTTTGAAATAGGAGAAAAACCCCGCCCGTGGGGGTCACACCATCATTGAACGCAACAATAAACCAAAAAAAGTCATGCAACCACAAGGTGACATGCATCTTTTCCTGCATGGACACCACCCCATCAACGGCAAACTTCCGGAGACGTTACTAACACCAGTCGCCAACCGTGGTGAAATTCCCATTCGAATTTTCAGAACCGCCCATGAGCTGTCCATGCAGACAGTGGCCGTATATGCCCACGAGGACAGACTTTCCATGCACCGATTCAAGGCTGATGAGGCATACGTGATTGGAACTCGTGGTCAGTACACTCCTGTACAGGCTTATCTGCAGGTTGATGAGATCATTGAGATCGCCAAGACCCATGGTGTCAACATGGTCCACCCTGGCTATGGTTTCCTCTCTGAGAACTCTGAGTTCGCCCGAAAGGTTGAGGAGGCTGGCATGGCCTGGATTGGCCCCCCTCACAACGTCATTGATGCTGTAGGTGACAAGGTCTCTGCACGAAACCTTGCCATCAAGAACAATGTTCCCGTCGTTCCTGGTACTGATGGACCTGTTGAGGATCCCACGGAGGCACTCAAATTCGTTGAGAAATACGGCTACCCTGTCATCATCAAGGCTGCTTTCGGTGGAGGAGGACGAGGTATGCGTGTTGTACGAGAGGGAGACGACATTGTCGACGCTTTCAACCGAGCCTCCTCTGAGGCCAAGACCGCGTTTGGCAATGGTACTTGCTTCATTGAGCGATTCCTTGACAAACCCAAGCATATCGAGGTCCAGCTTCTTGCTGATGGCCAGGGTAACGTCGTCCATCTTTTCGAACGAGACTGTTCTGTCCAGAGACGACACCAGAAGGTTGTCGAGATTGCCCCCGCCAAGGATCTGCCTGTTGAGGTGCGCGATGCTATTCTCGATGATGCAGTCCGACTCGCTGAGAGCGCCAACTACCGAAATGCTGGTACCGCCGAGTTCCTTGTTGATGAACAGAACCGACACTACTTCATTGAAATCAACCCCCGAATCCAGGTTGAGCATACCATCACCGAAGAAATCACAGGTATCGATATTGTCGCTGCACAGATCCAGATTGCCGCTGGCGCCTCTCTTGAACAGCTCGGCCTAACCCAGGATAAGATCTCCACTCGAGGTTTTGCCATCCAGTGCCGAATCACAACTGAGGACCCCTCCAAACAGTTCCAGCCTGACACTGGAAAGATTGAGGTCTACCGATCTGCTGGAGGAAATGGTGTTCGACTTGATGGAGGAAATGGCTTCGCTGGTGCTATCATTTCCCCTCACTACGATTCAATGCTTGTCAAGTGCTCTTGCTCTGGCACTACATTCGAGATTGCCCGACGAAAGATGATCCGAGCGTTGGTTGAGTTCAGAATCCGAGGTGTCAAGACCAACATTCCTTTCCTTCTTGCTCTTCTTACTCACCCTACTTTCATCGAGGGCAAGTGCTGGACCACATTCATCGATGACACTCCTTCTCTTTTCGACCTCATGACCTCTCAGAACCGAGCTCAGAAGCTGCTTGCTTACCTTGCAGACCTCTGTGTCAATGGCAGCTCCATTAAGGGCCAGGTTGGTAACCCCAAGCTCAAGACTGATGTTGTCATTCCCATTCTTAAGGACTCTGAGGGTAAGGTCGTCGACTGCTCTAAGCCCAACCCTGTCGGATGGAGAAACATTCTCGTGGAGCAGGGCCCTGAAGCCTTTGCCAAGGCTGTCCGAAAGAATGATGGTGTTTTGGTCATGGATACCACCTGGCGAGATGCCCACCAGTCTTTGCTGGCTACTCGAGTTCGAACTACCGACCTCCTTGCTGTTGCCAATGAGACTTCTCATGCTTTGGCAGGAGCCTTTGCTCTTGAGTGCTGGGGTGGTGCTACCTTCGATGTGGCCATGCGATTCCTCTACGAGGATCCTTGGGACCGACTCCGAAAGATGCGAAAGGCTGTGCCCAACATCCCCTTCCAGATGCTTCTGCGAGGTGCCAACGGAGTTGCCTACTCCTCCCTCCCAGACAATGCAATTGACCATTTCGTTAAGCAAGCCAAGGAGAATGGTGTCGATATTTTCCGAGTGTTTGACGCCCTCAACGATCTCGAACAGCTCAAGGTTGGTGTTGATGCCGTGAAGAAGGCTGGCGGTGTTGTCGAGGCCACTGTATGCTACTCTGGTGATATGCTCAATCCCAAGAAGAAGTACAACCTCGAGTACTACCTCGATTTCGTTGATCGTGTTGTTGACATGGGTACCCACATTCTTGGTATCAAGGATATGGCTGGTACTCTCAAACCTGCTGCCGCCAGCAAGCTCATCGGGGCTATTCGAGAGAAATATCCCAACCTCCCCATCCATGTCCACACCCACGACTCTGCTGGTACAGGTGTGGCCTCCATGGCTGCAGCTGCTGAGGCTGGTGCTGATGTTGTTGATGTTGCTTCCAACTCCATGTCTGGAATGACCTCTCAGCCCTCTATCTCCGCACTTATGGCTACTCTGGAAGGCAAGCTTTCCACTGGTCTCGACCCTGCTCTGGTTAGAGAACTTGATGCTTACTGGGCCCAGATGCGACTGCTTTACTCTTGCTTTGAGGCCGACCTGAAGGGTCCCGATCCTGAGGTTTTCCAGCACGAGATTCCTGGTGGTCAGCTTACCAACCTTCTCTTCCAAGCTCAGCAGGTTGGTTTGGGTGCTCAATGGAAGGAGACCAAACAGGCATACATTGCTGCCAACCAATTGCTTGGTGACATTGTCAAGGTTACTCCTACTTCTAAGGTTGTTGGTGACCTTGCCCAGTTCATGGTCTCTAACAAGCTTTCATACGACGATGTTATTGCACAGGCCGGTACTCTAGACTTCCCAGGCTCAGTCCTTGATTTCTTCGAGGGTCTCATGGGTCAGCCCTACGGTGGATTCCCTGAGCCTCTCCGAACCGAGGCTCTGCGTGGCCAGCGAAAGAAGCTCACTGAACGACCAGGTAAGTCTCTACCCCCTATCGACTTTGCTGCGGTTCGAAAGGACCTCGAGGAGCGGTTCGGCCATATCACTGAGTGCGACATCGCCTCTTACTGCATGTACCCCAAGGTGTTTGAGGACTACCGAAAGATTGTAGACAAGTACGGTGACCTGTCTATTGTGCCTACCCGACTCTTCCTTGAGGCTCCCAACACCGATGAGGAGTTCTCTGTGGAGATCGAGAAGGGTAAGACTCTCATTCTCGCATTGCGAGCCATTGGTGATCTCTCTCTTCAGACTGGACTTCGAGAGGTTTACTTTGAGCTCAACGGTGAAATGCGAAAGATTGCTGTTGAGGATAAGAAGGCTGCTGTTGAGACTGTGTCTCGACCCAAGGCTGAGCCTAACAACCCTAACGAGGTTGGTGCACCCATGGCTGGTGTGGTTGTCGAGGTTCGAGTTCACGAAGGAACTGAGGTGAAGAAGGGAGACCCCTTGGCTGTTCTTTCAGCTATGAAGATGGAGATGGTTATCTCTGCTCCTGTTTCTGGAAAGGTTGGCGAAGTGCCCGTCAAGGAGGGTGACTCTGTTGACGGAGCTGATCTTATCTGCAGGATTGTGCGAGCTTAATTTGGTATGGTAAATAGTTAACTGATGAAATTTATAATTTGTGTATTGCATTGGATTATATAAGCAAACTATAAGGTTTGGATGGTGTAAACAAAGGCAGTATGCGCATATCCACAGCGACTTCACCAATACTGATGAACCAGGACGCTCTCAGCAAGGAATTACAACAGCTGGCGCGACGCCAAAAAGAGCTTCAATCCCAGCTAGCTGTACTACGGTCTACTGAATCTCCACTTGGCAGAATAGACGAGAAGGCAGAGGCCCTTGACCTGAGCAAAACAGTGGCCACGAACAACGCGTTATTAGCGAACGGAGAAAATCAGCTGAAAGAGCAAGAGGAGTTTGATGATGAAAACCTGAGTCGATTTACAGGAATTACCGCATTCCGCATCAAGGGGTCTTCGGATCTATTAGGTGTACGAATAGAGAGCTATTATCTCAACACAGGCTCATTTGACACTCCATATTACTTGATACTGAAAAGAGTTTCAGGAGGCAAAACGTTTAACGTGTTCAAACACACTATTCCACGGTACATTCCTTTGCGGTCCTTGGAACAGAGATATCTGCATGGAAAAGTAGACTTGCTGGGGTTTGTTCGGAATGTTAGTCGCAGTATACGACAGTTCACATTAAAAAAACGCGTATTCGACGATATCAAGACTCTCGGTGTCGGGGTCGATGCAGATGAGGCTTATAGAATGGTACGGTTAACTCTTCATGGTTCCCAGTATACTCTGGTTTGTGGACCCACACAGGTAGAACGGATTGTGGAAAAGCATGAGAAACCCTATCTTCTAGGGAAGTTGTCGGGATTACCAAGGAGAATTTCTAGGGCAAACAGATAGCGCCGCGCCGTGTTATATTTATTTATCATTGTAAAATATAAGTTATTCAATACCATACCAGGTACCAGTCGTCTAGTTAGAGTGCTTTGGTCGGCACAGATAAGGAATGGCAACATAGACTAACTCGACTGTAAGGAGGCCAAAAATAGCCCCCACCAGCTTCTCCCAGAATGTATGGAAATACATGGATGTCATAAGGTACATCCATGCCCACAAAGCTGCAGTGCCAAGGGTGATTTTCACACTCAACGAGTATGGACGATGTCGGATATATGGTAAAGTTTCGTACACTAGAAATAGTGTCCCCAGTACAAGCAGGAAGCAATGACCAGATGGATCGTACCCACCAGTCCAGACGCCTCCCGATCTTCGGCATGTTGCGGATGATATCGTCTCTTTCGTTAATGAGTTAGCTGATTCCTCACTGTATTCGCATTTTCCACCAGTAGCAACAAAGAAACGATCCATAATGGGAATCCCCAAGAACCACTGGGTGAAAAGAAGCCACCATGTAGTATGAATAATGTATCTGGAAAGCTGGCCAACTACCGTGGAAGAAGAAATCCTTTCGAGAACTTTCTGAGAGGTAGTCGCAGCACGGTCTGCGCTAGAGCGAGCTGGAGCGCCAAGTCTGACAGAGCCTGTACAAACTCCATAGATCAGGATACCGAAGGCAAGGGTAGTCCAGAGCCAGCCATTCTTAACAAATACAACGTTGAGAAAGTTGCGCTTATTGGAAAAATATGTAGGCTCTACAACTTTGCCGACAATGGTTCCTAATAGTAGAACTGAGAAGACAAGTCCAACCATCGCAAGATCAACAATAGAAAACAGTCCGCCATACAAAGTTTTGGAAGTGAGCTCAGCTAATAGGTCAGGCTGCTCTCCATAAATGACGTGGTCGTCTGAGTCGACACTCTCCTCTGCTCGGTTCACGCCATCTTCACTCTCAAAATGCGCTCCATAGACAGTACTTGTTGCGAGGTTGACGTCATGTATCTTAGGTGAAGCTGAATTTCGTTCAGGTGAGGTGACACCGTCTAATCCGACAAATTCGTCTGCTGTCATAATCGATCGTTGGTGACAGCCAAGACGTATAAGTAGTGTTTTGACAGCAGCTACGTTGTCATTCGCATTAACCAGCATTGATAGTGGAATAGAGTTCAACTGTCACGTGCCGCACTGGTATGCTGTAACTATCCAGTGCGAAGAGGAGGCCAAGATTATTGGTCTAATTGTATCGAGTATGCTTTATTCCCTCTTTTATATGTTACTATGATTTCACCATGGGTTTGCTATTGTGTAATTTGTGTCTCACTTTCAAGATTATGGAAATCTCTCTTGCATATGTCCTGCAAATGAAGTAGTTGGAACTCAACACGGCAATGACAGAGGTGGCAAATGCCAATGATACGGTGACCGAGGGCAACCAAGAGACTGAACAAGTAACACGATCTCTACGATTTGAAGCCGAGCTTGAGGTGAGTATGGTTGTTTCTGCAGTTCGGTGCCATCTGCTAACGCATTAGTTTGTCCAATCTCTCGCCAACCCCCAGTATTTATCGTATCTGGCCCACAATAAATTCTTAGAGTCAACGGAGTTTCTCAACTATCTAGCATATTTGGAATACTGGAGGGAGCCAAGGTACGCCCGATTTCTGGTTTACCCTAATTGTCTTCATGTTTTGAAATTGCTACAGTACGCAAAATTTCGCAAAGAAATCAGTCGACCCGATTTCGCTAAACAACTCATGGACGAGTTTTATTTTACATGGCTCAAACCCAGTGAAACTGGAGTGTTTGGAGACGATGCAAGCTTGGATGGATTGACTGCACATGATAATTCTGAGGTCGTCAACAACAAGGATAAAGATGGAGACGTGGACATGTCATAGAGTATATGGTTCGTATTAATATATATATTTACATTTTTCATTTATCTTAGGTGGCGATCAGTTCTCTGGGAAGCATGATCTCACTCATCTGCTTGATCTTTTGGATAAACTTGTCACGCTCATTAGGAGGCTTGGTAGGATCCTTTTCCCCCATGTGGTAAAGTAGCCATTTCGTCAAGAGCTCACCATCTTCTTTGCATGTGATCATATAGATTGTGTTGTTTTGGTTACCTCCAATTAGATCACGTGAGGTATTCAGACTGAAATGGTAAAACTCATGTTTGGGGTCAGGAAGAAGGGGGGGATCAGTATTTTCCTCTTCAACCAACTCCGTTGAAGCATCTGCAACCATAGCATCATTGCTCGGCTCTTCCCCTTCTTTCTCGATGTCAGTAGTTGGTTTGACAATTTTCTTTTTTGTGTTCTTTTTCTTTGCAGGTTTACGGGGATGGGCCTCGTTGTAGGCAACTAGCTCCTCCATCGGAACAGGATAGTCCAAGTTCCCAGTCTTTTCAACAATGATGAAGCTGGACAAGTCCCTGATACCAGTAACTCTTTCCTGACAAAACCAATAGATGTTTCCAAGGTGATCTTTGCCCACAGCTTGCATACGGTGCCGCCTGTGACGGTTGTTCATCAACACTGCATACTTGGCCTGTTCCACGCTTTGAATCCAAGAATTCTTAGCAATTGCGTGAATATCTTGCCATTCATATAATGCAGCTCGTCCCCTTCCGGCACCATTTGGCCGGCTTTGCTTGAGCTCTTCACGTTTTTTGTACCACTGAACGTTTAATTGTTTAACGGTTTCAGTGTATGTTGCCTCTCGCTGATCATTATCACGGGCAAGGGCATTCCTAACTTGTTCAGTAGATGCAACCAATGTGATCAAACGCCCCACAAGATCAAGAGAACGTCTCTCATAATCCAACTCTGTTGATAGATCTCCAAGTTTCTGAACTTCACGACTAGTGTGCTTTGTTTCTTCTTCTGGTTCGGAAATTTCATCTGTGTGAGTCTTCCCTACCACTGGATCAATGTTTCCTAGCTTTTCATTGGCGATTTCAATGTAGTCCGAGAGCATTATCCAGAGTCTTTCCGATTCTGCTGGTATTCTCTCAATCTGTTTGACAAGATCGTCATGGACATCTTTCTCTATGGGAGGTCCAGGATGGTTGTATGCATTATTGACATTTGGTGGAAGCTTGCTGTGAACGGCATAATCCTTAGTCAAGACAGACAAAAGAGCAGTGATGATATGTTTGTACATGAACTCATTCCAAGGTCCGGTGAGGTCGTTGATAGCAGGCCCATGTCTCGAACCGATGGAAATGATGTCGTTGAAACGAATAAGGAACTCTCGGATCTGAAGCCGACCCCAGATGATGTAGTCGGGGTAGTCTGATAAAAGAATTTGAAACTTAGGAGGACATGGCGCTGGAACAGCCTTTTTCACACTTGCGTCTTTCGTTGGTGTGGAAAATGTCACAGTCTCCTCAGCTTTTGTACTAGTTGGTGTCTCTGCGATCTCGGAGCCAGGTTCCTTCTTGGGGGTTTCATTCTTTGTTGTATTTATTTTCTTAGGTGTCGCTTTCTTAGGAGTGGTCTTCTTAGGAGTCACTGCCTTTTTGTTGTCATCCTCTGTGTCCATGTCAGCCTCCTTCGTTTTGGCAGGCTTCTTCTTGGGTGTGGAATTGGCGCTATTCAAAGTCAGCCTTAACTTCAGAGAAGGCATCTTTTCTCGTTTCGCTGGTGGTGACTCTATTTCCTCTCCCGGCCTTTTCAAGACGCTTGAACCGTTTGCCTCATCTCCATTTTGAATTGCTTGCGAATGAGCTGTGTGGGCATCTACATGTGGCAGAGAATCTTGGTTGTGTCCTGAGTGCATGCCTCCAAGCGATTCCTCGGTCACCCGATCGGAAGCAGAATGGGTCCCATTCAAACTGTCTTGTTTGAGATCCATGTTGGTTGTGGTTTGGGGACACGAAGATTTTTCGCAGTTGTTACCAGAAAAGGTTGGATCGCAGCAGGTAAGCTCCAAGCTCCCTAGCAACGCTGCAAAAGTTTTGATGCACCAGAACTCTCATTTTTCAGCAGAATATGATGGAATTGTACATGAAGCAAAGGCATTGAGCATTGGACGCGTTCTTTTTTAAATTTCAAATTATGTTTTTTCTTACTCCGTCGTTTTCGGGTCTAGTGGTCTCCATATCTAAAGGATGTCTTTTATTGCGGTGGGTACGCGTCAAAACCTAACAAGGCGGCATGTAAACGTATAATACAGGGAAGACGATAAGAAAGATTCCACAAGTTCTTTAATTTTTAACGAGCCCACAGAGTTTCTCTGCAACTTTCGTTTCTTCTCGGAATCAAGTCTAAGCAGACAACAAAGCAAAACTATTCATGTGAAATAACAACGTTATAATCCTCATTAAATTGGTCATAATAATAGATCTTTTATTTAGGGCCACCCACATTAGACGAAACCCATTAACTAATGAACTTTTTTCCTCCTCTGTGTAGTCTTTCTTGATGGGTTTCCAATTAAAGTGCAACAACTTGTTAAAATGTTTACTACTATAGTCACATTTTAGAATGTTATCTATCCTAATGAAACGAAACTACCAGCTAGCAACCAACTAATCCTTAAAGATAAATGAGCCCATATCCAGAATTGCGAACAGTTAATTTGTAAAGAGGTTAGGTTACTCTCCCTTCTTAAACACCACCACCCTTGTATGAGTATGGACCCCAGCATGATGATAATTGTAGACATTTACAATTATAGTTACAATCATAGATAACGTCTTTAAAACCAGAAAAAGTCAAAAAAAAGAATATTATCAGTTCATTTTACCCCCAATACTGACAATTAAAGCTGAACATATAATGCAATACTATGTCATTCAACCATTAATTTCCATGATTGAAAAGTTTTACTCATTCAGCTGCCCTTACCCTGATTTGTCAGTAACCTGCAGCAATCTAGCATATAGCATTTCATGTGATATGACGAGATCTGTAAAGCTTATTACATGAGGATGTCAAATGGAAGATGATGTGAAACCTGTAAGTCTGCGACTTTCACGGCCTTTCATTGACTATGAAGCTTGCTCGTTCAACAACCCGAATATTGAGAGGAATTAGCCCTCGATTGGTATTCATTCGAACCGCCACCACATCTACAACTCCGAAATCGTCCAACCCTCAGTTGGCATTCCCATGCCTTGACCATTTGGAGTCCAAGCAACAACGCATCACACAGTCGTTCGAGTCCGGTCCTGAACCGAGCTATGGTGTAAACGAGGGATACAAAGTGTATCATAGCTACGAGCCGCTATATCTTGACTTTGGCGGAGTACTTCCAGAGTTCGATATTGCCTATGAGACCTGGGGGACGCTAAATGAGGATAAGACTAACGCCATTTTGATTCACACAGGACTTTCTGCAAGTTCACATGCCAAGTCACATGAAGATAACACCAAGCCAGGCTGGTGGGAGAAATTCATAGGCCCAGGGCTATCTATTGACACTGAAAAGTATTTTGTCATTTGTACAAATGTCATTGGTGGTTGCTATGGATCCACAGGCCCTTCAAGTGTTGACCCAGCCAGTGGGAAACGATATGCTACTTCATTCCCGATCGTATCTATCAATGATATGGTACGAGGCCAGAATCGCCTGATTCGATCACTGGGTATCCAAAAGCTCCACGCATCTGTGGGTTGTTCAATGGGTGGTATGCAGTCTTTGGCCTATGCCAATGGCTTTTCTGAAGAAGTCGGCCGAGTTGTATCTGTGTCAGGCTGTGCACGGTCCCATCCTTATTCGATTGCTATGCGTCATGTTCAACGCCAGATCCTCATGTCGGATGCAAATTGGAAGAGAGGTAATTACTATGATGGTGTTCCTCCCCATGTTGGAATGAAGCTTGCTAGGGAAGTAGCAACAATTACATACAGATCAGGCCCCGAGTGGGAGCAAAGATTTGGCCGTGACAGGGCCGACCCCACTAGACCGCCAGCACTCTGCCCCGACTTCCTAATTGAAACCTATCTCGACCATGCAGGTGAAAAGTTCTGTCTTGAATATGATGCAAACTCACTTCTCTACGTAAGCAAAGCCATGGATCTGTTTGACCTAGGTGTTGCAGCCACCAAGCATGCAAATGCAGTGAGAAACCAGACCAGAAATCAGGAATATGAATCACCCCAAACCCCACAATGTGCCCTCCCCGAGAAGCTCATTGAGGAGCAAGCAAGAGCCAAGGTTAAGGCCCTGTCCCGAAGTGACCTTGTTGAAGGAGTAAAGAATGTTGCCAGGCACAATGTCCTTGTGATTGGCGTTGCTTCTGATATTCTTTTTCCTAGCTGGCAACAAAGAGAGATTACAGATGTACTACGAGAATCTGTGCGTCAACAAGGTGGCAATGAATTTGGCATCCATCACATTGAACTCGGAGAAGACGTTTCTATTTATGGTCATGACACCTTTCTACTTGATGTGAAGAATGTTGGAGGCCCTATCAAGCGATTTCTAGAGCACTAGCATTTACAGGTTGAACGACATATAGAGCCCACCTAAGTATATATTTTTATTAATTTTACCCGGATTATCTACATGCTTATCGTAATCAATAAATCTAGAGTTGAGTAACCACGCTTCAGTGTATGCAGGTAGTGCACCAACTTTCATTGTCAGCGTAACTTTAGCCGCCTTGTCATCTTGCTCTATATGCGCAGCTGTATCAACCATTACTCTCACAAATGACCCAGTTCTTCAGTTCGCCGAGTCTCCTGTAGTATATACCCCACCCTCTGCGATACGAGATTTTCTTCTCGATTTCCCCACTAACCTGGTTTCTTTTATCATGAGTGGTCCTGTGCTAGACAGATGCAGCCCAACAGCCGAAGATCTAGAGCGAGGAATGGATCACCTTACAAAACTCCTATGATATGCAGCTTACGACGGATATGCTAGTCTCCCACGTTTAGAAAAAGTTTCGTTAATACCTAAAAATGTACTGATCCAGGTCACAACCCTTTAACTATTATTCTCCACATGAGTCAGTCCTACTCAGGATTAAGTTTCTGGCTGTCGATTACACTTTCATGGAAGTGCCCATCCAGTTGGAATAGTCATATCAAACGACTGTTAGGACATGTGAGAGGGGAATAAAATTAAAGGGTTAATGGAATTGCTTCTTTTTTATAAAGCGGTTTTGATTGAAAATTGAATTATCTCTTATTATCGGCCACCATCCATTTGGGGATGCCGTGCCAACATCAACGTTCTGCGGCAAAATGACCCTACTTAATTTGAACAAGTTAGAGTTTGAAATTTTCCACCCCCGAGTCATTTTTTTCCCTATATAGTTCCCCACACCACTCACCACTTATTCGCTACCAACGAAACTACAATGTCTAACGTCGAGAAATCATTTGAGGAGCAGTTCAAGCTGCAGGCTGGCCTTGCCCAGATGCTCAAGGGCGGTGTCATCATGGATGTCGTCAACGCCGAGCAGGCCAAGATTGCCCAGGAGGCTGGAGCTGTTGCTGTCATGGCTCTTGAGAAGATCCCCGCCGACATCCGAGCCGATGGAGGTGTCGCTCGAATGTCTGATCCTGCTATGATCAAGGAGATCATGGCCGCTGTTTCCATTCCCGTTATGGCCAAGTGCCGAATCGGCCACTTTGTTGAGGCCCAGATCATTGAGGAGATTGGTGTTGACTACATTGATGAGTCTGAGGTTCTTACCCCCGCTGACCAGTTCCACCACATCAACAAGCGAGACTTCAAGGTTCCTTTCGTCTGCGGTGCCAAGAACCTCGGTGAGGCCCTCCGACGAATCCATGAGGGTGCTGCCTTCATCCGAACTAAGGGTGAGGCTGGCACTGGTGATGTCACCGAGGCTGTCAAGCACATGCGAACCATCCAGGCTGAGATCAACAAGACTCGACATATGTCCGAGATTGAGCTCTACACCTACGCTAAGGAGATTGGAGCTTCTTTCGATCTGCTCAAGATCACCGCCAAGGAAGGCCGACTCCCCGTTGTCAACTTCGCCGCTGGTGGTGTTGCAACCCCTGCTGATGCCGCCCTCTGCATGCAGCTCGGTTGTGATGGTGTCTTCGTTGGCTCCGGTATCTTCCTCGGAAACAACCCCGCTCAACGAGCCAAGGCCATTGTCCAGGCTGTGACTCACTACAAGGACGCTAAGGTTCTTGCTGAGGTTTCTTCTAACCTTGGCCCTGCCATGGTTGGCCGAACTGTCGAGTCGCTCCGAGCCCACGACAAGCTCGCTTCCCGAGGATGGTAATTTAGCAACACATGAGTACAATGTAAATAATAGATGATAATGAGTTTCAATTTTGCAATAGTAAGTATCTGGATTCAGGCTTCCTTAGTAAAGAAATTTGAACATGTTCAAAATACATTATCTGAGACTCGAACTCACAGCCCTAACTCTATTTAAGAGTCTGGCTGGTAGTGTGAGAAAACTGAAACTTCAAAATTTGAAAAGGTTCACATACTGACCAACATGATTCGAGCCAAGTTATCGTCATTGGTGACTCTGCCAAGGGCAGTTGTAGTACCCGCTGCATCATTTCACACATCTACAGTCGCTGAGTATGTGCGAGGAAAGAAGGGCCCGCCTCCGAAAAGCCGTGCTATCCTTAGGCAGGAGGCCCTCACTCGAGTGCGAAAGAACTTGGCCAGAAAATTCGACAAGGCCAAGAAGGAAGAAGCCGCATGGATCGACCCTGTTCTAGGAGTACCTGGAAATGCTTTCATTGAGCGAATTAATGCCATGTCCAGTCTTAGTACCAACCAGCTCCCTGGCTTCAAGCTAGCCGACACTGAAGCTCTTCTTTTTGGATCTGAGGTTGCTACCATGTCTGGCGCATTGAGTGGTTCCAAGACTGATGTTTCTACCAAGCTCGCCAACAAGCGTGAGGCTGTTAACCGAATTCTGTCGCTGAGAAATGGCAATTCTGCTGACGTTCTGAAACACAAGGTTAGATTGGCTAGAGAAGAGTTTGAACGTTTCCCTGGTGACACTGGCTCTCCCGAGGTTCAAGCTGCGGTAAACACCATTAGAATCCACCATCTCGCTTCTCACCTCAAGGAGAACAAACAGGACATCGAAAACACAATCGTCTTGAACCAATTGGTACAGGATCGACGAAAGATGCTTGTATACCTGAAGCGAAAAAACCCAGAAAAATACTTCTTCACTATTGAGAAACTTGGTCTCACAGATACCTCTGCCACACAGGAGTTCCAGCTCAATCGAAACTACTTTGCCCGAGTCAACTTCTTTGGTGAAAACACTCTGCCTGCTCGTGTAACTCGATCAGATCGGGCTGAGCAGCGAAAGATCGCTAAGCAGCAGAAGTCTATCGCCAAGCTCCACCATAGCAAGCCAATGAACGACAAAGATCTGAAGCGACAGGCTCGATTGGAAGCTCGACGGGAGAGAATGCAGCAGAGCGATGAAGCGTCCCAGCTTTAATTGTATATAGTATGAACATGAACGTTACAATACAGTGCGATCAATGACTGACAACATCTTTCCATCATGCCTTGGGTATAAGTTTCGCTAAAAAGAGTAAGGAGGCGTTGAACCAGTCATGTGACTGTTTTCTTGCCACAGTAACCAGATGAGTAGCCAAGATGTATCCCAGAGTAAGTAACAAATAAATAGAGTTATAAAGGTCGATTTTTGAGGCTCCTACACCCTTTAGTCTTCAGTAAAACAACCCCCCGCACGTGACGAAAGTGCACCAAGGTTATGAAGTCTAACTCACATATCTCCCTTTTCAGCGATCAAACATCCACACCTGGGCTCCTAACGACTAAGAGAACGAGCTTGGAAGGCCTTTTTCTGGTATCTCCTTTGTTGACACCCACCGTTACCGAGGAACCGCCATAAGGAGAAATACTACTATCCCCACCCGTCCACACACACAAACATATGTCTGCCTCTCATGACCACTGTGATTCGATGGCTGGTAATGAGCAGGAACCAGTAATTATCATCTCATCGGACGATGAGGACAATAGTGGAGGTGCTCCTGAGGTTATAGAGCTCTCGGATACTGAGTACAATAGCTCTGAGGATGTATATGGTTACGAAGATGTGGATTTCAGCATGTTGCTACGGAGGACGTTACCAGATCCAGGGCTTGGTGAAGTGAATCCTTCATTTGGTTTTTTTAGAGCCCCTTTTCAGAGTCAAACAGGCAGGAATCATCGCAGACTACACCAAGCATCAGTGGTTGCCAACAACAACCAGCAACCTATGTTTCACATCTTATCAAGAATTTACAACTCGGGGTTTGGCCCTGATCCCTTTACATTTCATGGGTTTGAAGAATTTTCTGAAGAAGATATACAGCGTGCCACCCGCGCTTCCCTTGAAGACACCTTTTCAAACTTTGGCCCGAAAAAAATTGATCACCCTGAACCACCACCAACCACGACAGAAGGATACACAAGAGACACAAGTAAAGGTAATGTGTTGGTCTGTGCTCTCTGTAGGATAGAGCTTGGAGGTGGAATTAAGGATGATGACTGTACTCCATCCGATGCACAAGAACAAGGAGACGAGAGCGACAATGATGATACTGGGAACGATTCACATGGACCTAGTAGGTATTATCGGTTCTCTGGCCTAACTTCAGTTGAACGCGTATTATCAAAACGTGTTTTCTTTACTCCCTGTGGCCACATTTATTGTGGATTATGTGTCCAGAACATCAAGAGAAGAAGGGTGGGAAAGCCCAAAACACGCGACAATGAGCGGTTAGCAGACATTTCAAATTTCCATGGACGATATATCGACACCCCTTTTCCTTTGATAAATACATGCGTGGTTCCTGGATGTGGTAGAAAATTTCCAAGATCACGAGGCAAGTTTTTCAAGGAAATGTTTATTTAATTTATATATGCATTTTATTTACGTATCATCCCATTAGCGCTATCTCGCTAGCTGATGCGCGCTTTCTAGAAGAGTACCGTAACATCTTTTCAAGCAAATCTTTGCTTTCTTGGGATCCTCGCAGATGAGATAAACCAGTCCCCTGCGTCTCGAGAAGATTCATACTTGCAAATGCTGGAGCACTGGCAACCTCTGGCCACGCCTCAGCAGTGGGAGTTCCTAACTTCTCGAACATATCAGTTAATAAGCGCAAGTCAGAGACACCTCCTTGCACTTCATTGGTAAAAAAGGGCTTACCGTTCTGCGTCATAAGAAAGGCCAACACGCAACCTAATGACCAAATGTCGATTTTCTCGTCATAGTCAGCAATTCCAAACAACAATTCAGGGGCACGCCATACTCCCGTACCCACATCGGTGATTTTAGCATCTGACATTTCGGACAGCCCCTCCTTCCACGACACTCCAAAGTCGATTAAGACTGGGATGGAGTCCTTGGCCAAAAACATGATATTCTCTGGTTTGATATCTCGATGGATAATCCCGAGATTGTGAATAAATTCCAAGCCACTTGCAATTGCAGTTACTATCCTAACGGCATTCTCCTCGGGGAACTTATTTCTCATTGTGTCTCCTCCAGGTTTTATGAGAGTGGGGAAGATAGCTTTATGGTAGTCTCTAGCCAGGTCGTCGAGTGTGAAAGGAAAGTACTCGAAGACCAATACCTGTTGTTTTATAAATACTTGCCCCGTATCAGCCAGCAACTCATCATCAGAAGAATCAAAGGGGTCTTTTTCGTCATAATGATCTAGTAAGCTGATAATGCTAGGATGCTTGCCTTTGACTTCTTGAAGAATAGCCAGCTCAGTCGAAAATTTGTGGGGTGGACGTTGTATTCCAGGTCTTATGCATTTTATCGCCTTTCCATCTTTTTCAAATACTCTGGAGAATAGGCCTCGACCAACTGGTCTCATTGCGAAAGTAGATTTCCGAATTAAGAACCCAAAACTGGATGACACAAACAAAGTTCAACTTAGTAGACAGTTGCGCATGACAACTGCTCAAGGTACGTCCCACACTGACACCATGGACTTTTCCTCCGTCACAGAAAGCTGGGTGGATGGCCAAATAGGGGCGTCTATTTACGATTATGGCGACGAAAAACCTCTTACTGAGGACTTATTGTCTTCCAAGCAGAAGGCCATTGAAGCAGCGTTTCACCTTGGCGACATTGCGTTACTAAAAGTATTGGCTCAATCCAAAGGTGGTCTTCTCAATTCCCGACTCCGAAAACAAATCTGGCCGTATCTCCTGGGTGACGCCACTGTGAATGAACAAGAATTTGCTGAAGAACCTCATCCTGATGAAGCGCAAGTCCAACTTGACATTGATCGCAGCTTTGTCTACTACCCTAAGTTTGAAACAGAAGAGGAATGTGCTGCAGCGCGGGAATCTCTCTCAAAAATCGTGGTCACTGTCTTGAGGCGAAATCCTCAGTTGCGCTACTACCAAGGGTTCCACGACATTGCACAGGTGGTGTTTCTGGTTATTGAGAACGTCACACTGTCAATTCAGGTATTGGAAAGAATCTCCTTGCTCTATCTGAGGGATTTTATGCTCCCTTCCATGGGATACACTTTGGATCATTTGGAGTTTATTCCTGCCCTCGTAGCAGAGCTGGACGCACAAATAGGCGAGCGAATCAAAGATGTGCGACCAGTATATGGCATTTCCTCTGTACTTACATGGTTTGCCCATGATTTACCAGATTTCAACACTACTTGTCTCTTGTTCGATTTTATTCTTGGTTCCGGAACCATGGCAAGCCCGTTATTCCTATATGCCTCCTTAACTTCTTTGAGGGGCGACGAGCTGCGCAAGTTGGACTGTGAAGATACCGATATCCTGAACTGTACCTTAAACACATTCCCTAAAACAGAACAAGGAAAGATTTATTCATGCATTCAAAAGGCCCAGATTTTGGCATCGAAAACATCGCTGGAGAGTTACCCAGCCTGGCTCAAACTCTCTAACTACTCTGTGCTGAAGACTACGGCGGCGCAATCTCCACAAGCTGAATCTCCCTCAGGCTCCATTTTATCAGCAACCAGTATGTCGTCATCAGCAACTGCGCCATCAGTGATCAACTCTTATCTTTCCCTACAGATCAAAGAATCCGAAGTCCGAGAGGAAAATGAACGATTGGAGCGACAGAGAGTCATCGAACAACGAAACCAACAAAGAGAAAATAATAAACTTGCTAAAAGACGTACGGCTTCTTTCGTCTCGATTCAACGTATATTTTTCTTCTCCCTCTGCATTGGTCTTACCAGTGTCTTCGTGACGTTGTTCTTATCTCCAAGAGATGGCCGCTCATACCTTACCAGAAACTTTGAAGCTGGGATGCAAGGATCTCTCCAACTCTTATACCGACTGGCTACCGGTCATGGACATTCTTTATAGTATTTATTTGTTAATTGAATCATATTTGTAGCTATAATACATGGTGCCTTACAGGACTTCATGGCCTTGTTGGACATTGTAATCGCTTGTTCCAGCATCAGAAAAGATGTGAGAAGGCTGGGGTCTTAGCGCAGGTGAAGAGTTAGCAGAAAATCCTTGGTGGTTGTATGAAGTCATGTGAGGGTCGCTCATCCAGGCAGCTTGAGGGGGAAGGGGAACATACCTTCGCTTATCCATCTCGAAGTCTCTCCATCGCTTCATAACGATCTGGGAAGAATCAAATTCACCATCCATTTCGTCATGTCCACCAGAGCCCTTCTTCTCACCAGCGACTTGCCGGGTATCACCCCAAGAGAAATCATCGAACTTCCAGTATGCGTACACTGGAAGAACAAAATTCCAAATGGGCAGAGACATAAGGTAAATAAACATCCACACAACGTAAGACCATCGAGAGGCAGTAACAACGATAAGAACACCTGGAAGACCAAGAATGAGAGCCAGAAGAACAAGAGACATGATTGGTGCCGGTTTCCTGACAATCGCAATGACGATAACGTAGATTGTGAAAGAAATAGCAGCAGGAAGGATGAGAGTACCAACCAATTCAATGAAAACAACAAACTGCATGGAAATACAGAAAACACCACACAGGTCCTTGACAAGAACCAACTCCATCAGATTGTGAACGGTGGAATTAATCCATCGACGTCGCTGGGACAGCAAAACTGAGAACTTGTCTGGGACAATAGTCTTACAAACAGCCTTGGAGACAAACACCTGTTTTCGAGTAGGGAAAGTCTTTAACATCAGGGAAGTGAGATATCGATCTTCACCAAGCAGCAACAGATTCTTCTTATGCAGTGTGTCAATGACGTTGTCAGCATACCGTTCTACAATATCTGGATTGGCAAGAATGGGCACCCAGTATCCATCACCTCCCTTTGGAGCCTTGATTCGATACATGGAGAAACAACCAGGAAGACAAGTAACACCACCAAAAACAGACTCGAAAGCCTTCGCCTGGTGATGAGAAATGTAGTATTCAAAAACCTGAATAGCAGTCACCCAAGAATCTCGCTTGTTGGCGATTTTAGTTTCACCACAAAGACCCATGATCTCAGGGTCCCTCACCATTTCAGCAACCATATGGGTAAGAGAGTCAGGGAAAACCTTGGTATCTGCATCAACCATGAGAATGATCTCGTAAAAATCAGGAAGAATTCCGGTGACCCTCCAAATACCATTAAACATCTCATGCTCAAGTTCAGTCATACGCTCATCGAACATCACACGCTGAAGGAATGACATGAGAATAATCTGAGAATCTCTCTTTCCTCGGTTACCAGGTTTAGCGTCATTGGCTTCAGCTGGGGTACCACATTTAACAATGGTAACAACAGGAACTCGTTGCTGCTTCTCGGGAGGAACAGTTGCATCGTCGTAGCTGTAGAAACCAGAGTATACCTTGGCCATATTATGACGTTTGGAACCCGAGGAAGTAGAGACATATGAGTATGGTCTGACATGTTCTTGAGGAATAGCAAAATCACACATCATACTAAGACAAATATCCGGGGTTGACATATCATTACCAGAACCTTTGATAATACCATCAGCAATGATAATGATGAGCTTATGAGAATTGGGATAGTCGGTGGTGGCAATAGAGTCAAGAGTAGTTCTAAGACCATCAATTGATTCGGAGTAAGCTGTGACCAGACACATGGTATGTGCAAGAGGATAGTTAAAAGGCTGGTAGTCGACGGGGGGCTGGGGAACAACATTAACAGTGGGGGCTTCGTACTGTTGAGAGCCAGAGTCAAACTCATATCCTGCCCCAACATCAACATTCGAGTCAATAGCAGCTGAGTTTCGAGAATAAATGGAATGGGCTGTATTGCTCTCTCCAACTTGAGTGACCATGGTGCTCATACGTCTATTCCTCGTATCATTTTGGTTAAATCGTTGCTTAATCAGACCTCGGAATGGCACAGCTGTAGATTTGGGTTGGTCCCGATCAACTTGCTTGATGGGGGCTTGACTGTAGATGTTCTCGGACCAATCCTCAATTTCATTCTCTCGTTGAGTCATCTGTTTGTTGTCAATAGGGAAAGCGCCTTGCTTCGGAGCAATGACCCACTTAAAGTAGATGGCAAACAAGAATTTAACTGCAACAATAGAAATAATGAAAACAAGGGACACATACAGGACAACCTGAGAAGCAAGGCAACCAATTTGTTCAGTGTCAATGTAACCGACCTTGGCAATTTCCTGAAGACATCGTGCAGCTTGCCGGTCAGGGCCATTGGCCACACTTCGAGTAATATCTGTGCCCTTAATAGAATCATCATCTCTGAGAGTGTCGAAGATCTTAGGGTAGTTTAAGTCGTCCTTCAAAATAAAATTAACCATATTAAGGTCGATAACTGCACCGTTGAAGACTACTAGGTTTCTGGTGGTGTTCTTGATATCATCCCATGTGAAGTAAACCTCGCCGTCGTTGACGATCTGGTGGTAATACGCGTTTCGAGCAACCGCAGATGTATGGCAAGCATAACCAGGGTAGAAATCCATAGTATCATTGGGATGCGAAGAGCCATCTTGGTTGAGTAGCTGGCAAGGCATATACCAGGCAACACTGTCACCGTTGTAAGGGATCTTACAATCGGGCTTAGGTGTGATGAGTCCCTTACAGTGGTTGTTCACGTTTTGAAACAGCAGACTACCGTCCTTGCCACCAGCATCTACAGGAGGGTACATAAAGTTTCCTCCAGTGGGAACACCAGCAGTAGGTGGATGGTTCATAGAGGTGAAGTCGTATTGCTTACCATTGATAATAAGATGGCCAGAGTTGACGTCCATATTTCGTACACGAGTGGTCGATCCGGAACAGACTGTGATAGTGAAACCAAATGTGAGGTATGCAACGAAAGCCGCGATGCAGAGAATAACAGTGATAAGGCCGATCTTTTCACGCCAGGCATCCTGTCGTGCTTTCTGGGGCATACCAAACATCTTTAGAATAGGTGCAGGAGCCCAAAATGTAATAATCTGACAATATGTCATCCACAATGAAATCTTTTGTGGTTGGGTTCCCATTCGCCGCTTGACACTGTTGTGTCGTTTCAAAGTTCCACCACCACGGCTAAGCTGCGCCTTCTCTACTGGTTCAATTGGTGGTTGAGTGTTAGCTGCCTGTTCCTCTGAAGATGACACTCCATCAGACTTTGTGAAGTACGGACCAGGCTGAACCTCGTCGCTCAAGTCATATGTCCGCTGACCTGCGTAGGAGTAAGGGTCTTCTTCACCATGTGCAGCTCTATATGCTTCTTCAGCGCCTTCATCATGGGCCTCAAGGTTAACTTGGTTGTCATAGGGTTGATCGTATGGCTGGCCGGGCAGAACCTCGCCGGTTTCACGCATAAATTGCTCTTCAAGAATAGGATCATTTCCTGTTGAGCTGGGCAAAACATTAATTCTGCTTTGTTGCTGAGCAGCAAGTTGGGAGTAATGGTAAGTTCGGGAATCTGGGTCCAACCGAGCTCGGTCTGGTCGGATAAGCGACTTCTTCCTTCCTAGGTCAGGAGAGAATGTCCCTCCTACCTCTCTTCCGCTACTGGATCCAGCGGTATTGTCTTGGGGGTGAGAATTCCTCTCCCCCGTCTCAGAGTTGAATCCAAATTTGTTGTATGAATCCACTGGGTTAGTTGTTTGTGGTCGATGGTTACTTCAAACATCAAGGGGCAGGAGAAAAAAGAACAGCACAAAGCAGGGGATAGTACCAAGGCCGTAAACAATCCAGTAGGAACCAGTTTAGCTCACGTTTGAGTGCTCAGAAAAACTGCCAAGTTATTTAGGTAATACTCACTCTGACAACCTCGAATGTGTCCAGCTCGCTAGTTGAGAAAGATTATATTTGAGGGAGTGTTTTTTCAGATATGCATTCCAAAAATACATCAACTTTAAATTTGAGCTGCTCTTCCTTCATTGAAGGTAAACATGGTAAGGTTAAAAGGAACAACACCTGTATAAAATATTAGTAGAGCAGCTCAATGAACAACGACAATTCATATCTTGTTCCAAAGTACCCACTTCCATTAGATTAAGGGCCCAATTGAATAAGCAAGTTGTGCCTGCAATGCATCACGTGTGACAACAGTCTTGATTTCTTTTAAACTTTGACTTTGAAACCAACACGCGTCCCCATGTGTGGTTAGAGTACATGTCGAAACTTTCGTGGTGGGAGATACATGAGAACCACTAAAATTAAATCAGTTATTAAGCAACTCCTGATGAATGTAAGTCGTAAGAAACTTAGTAGAATAAGCCGTAGTACAACTCCTCTTCCTACAGATTCGCCTTTTTAGTGCTTCCCTTGGTCTTCTACCAAGATATAGTACCAGCATGCAGGTGTCTGTGAAGTTGAGAGAGAGCATTGTACATCTGTGCCTCCAACAAACGTAAAATGTCTGAGTTACAACAACAGGCTTGAGTGAGGAGAACCACAAAACTGAGAAACATGCAAGTTTGTTGTATTAAAATAAATAGATTAGCCCCTAAGGGTCTGGTACAAGCTTTGACCAGCCACCCAACATCTCCTCAATAATCATGTGCTCTTTAGATCTTCCTAGACCCAAATAATGCTTGGTGAAATCAACTGCTTCGCGAGACGCCATCTCTGGGCCCATATCCGTTCCGTTGGATATCATCGCACTTGGTATCACTCGGTTTTGGAATACCAACCTGACATCGCCACAGAGGTAAAGCTTGGCATTATCAAGTCGAACAACTGGAAGGTGGGATGCGTGGAGCAAAGTTCCCTTGCTGCCCATTGTGTTCGATGAAGAGTATACTTTCTGTCTAATAAAGGTTCTGGTGCCACAAGGCATGTCAGAGAGATTGTAGGGAATTAAAAAGAGCTTCACGGCAGTCTTTTGCAGATTTGACACCACGATTTGTAGTTGACCTACTGGAGGTATTCGGTAGCCGGGAAAAGTTTTAATTTTTTTCTTCCGGGTAGGCTCCACAATGGGTGTTTCCTTTCGCTTGTCTCTTTCTGCAAAGCGGCTACTGTAATAGTCCATCAGAGAAACAATACCAACATATGGGCTTCCAGTTGCTGACACTAATGACATAGTATTGGAGCAGTCCTCCCACAAGACAAATCCGGCATTAAAAGACATGGATATCTGCTTCGGACATCGTAGCAGTCGGTGGCAACTTTCTTTCCCAAGTACTCCAATACTGGCATGGAACGGAACCATCTTCGAGGTTGATGAAGACATTCTACCAGAAAGAAGAGACTCTTCATAGGTTCCTGCAAGCGACTCCCTGTGGTGTCCTAGAGACGTTCTACGAGAGTGCTTGCTTGGGTTTGTGGGGGTGTTATCGGCACGCAAGGAGCTACCTTGAGGTTCCTTTTCATCGTCATCAAAAACAGCCACATAGTTTCCTTCTTGTAGATCTGTCGGGGTTATACATTGTCGTAGAGATGACCTGCGCCGTACCTGGAAATGCTTTTGATTTAATTCAGGGGATGTGGTTATAGGGGTACTCAAACCAGACAGGGGATCGGTTGAAGACAGGGACCTCTTCTTCCCGTCTAGTGTGTATCCCATTGTCGTACAGGGGAAGCAGTTTTGTCGAACAACGAAATGGTACCACTCGAAAAAGGGCAGGACGAACACTCAGTCAGTACTATATGGCGGTTCTGAGATTTATGCTGTTATCACTGTTTCTTATCGAAGCTTATTTTATGACGAAAACTAAAACCATGTTGGTGAGTTGAAAAGATTCTTTGTCAGTCACATGGCCATATAATATAAGAACGATTTTATACTCAACTTTCCAAAAAAAAAAAAGAAGAAACCTTCCCTACTATAATCATTTGAGTACTCACTCAGGTGCGTTGGAACCTTTCGCAAAGTGCAAAACAAAACAAAAAACAGAAAACAAAAAACAAAAAAAACAAAAAAAGAGAAAAAAAATCCTGGGACTTTTTATTAATTCCTTTCTCAAAAGTTCAATTAGCTATGAAAATGGCTACTTCCTCAAAGCATTCAGGTGAATACTAATGTGAAATGATCCTCTTTACACTGTTATGTAGTCCTTGTCATACAAACTAATCGGATTTCTTAGCCTTTTTGCCCTTCTTCCGTGGGGTAGACACTTTCGATGAACTGCCAGACTTTGAGGGTGTGTCTAATTTGACAGCCTTGATGGGTGATTCTGTTTTACTGGGAGTTCCCAACTTCGCTTTCTTGACTGCTTTAGGTGATTTAGCAGGTTCTACCGAGTTGACATGCTCCTCGGGAATAAGTTGTTTCGACTGCAGTCTGTCGATCTCTTCAGGATGCTCGAGGGCATCAGCAAAGGTCAAATCGTCGTCATCGCTATCATCAACTTCGTTGCTTTTGTGTGCTGATTCCACTGTATCGATAGGTACACTACCATTAGTTGGTGTTCCACTCTTCTGGTTAAGATAGGCTCTCTTTTTCGCATTGTACTCAATTAGCCGCTCTTGGTATTGAGCCCTGTATTTGTCCTTCTCTTGTTCGGAAAGTAAGCCCCAGAGACGCGTGACTTCCTTCGCCAGTTCTGCATTTAAAAGAGGAGGAAGACCATCTTCGGCTCGTTGCTCTCGGATAATGGCACGTTGCTTGGTGGAAAATGCCAAGAAAATCGTCATAGGTTTTTTAGGTCTGTTTTCGTCATTCTCTCGTTTTCGTTTCTTCCCCACACGCTCGCTGATAGCTGAATCTAGAGCTGAGCCAGTGGAAATAACAGAAGTCAAATCGGGGAGCGACTCAATGTTTAACATTTGCAACGTATCTATGGATTCCTGAGACCATCCCTTGGCATTGCCAATAACAGAAACATACTGGGAGTGAAAGTCTTTCATGGCAGCAGCAACTTGTTGGGCTGCCAATTCCAAGGTTCTTGTCGCAGCAATTACTTGGTCACGTTTACCCTTTAGATGTCCAAGGGTCTGATCATTCAGTTCAACTTTTGGCGTATTTCTTTTAACCATGGCGTACTGTGGTCACGCTGAAATTGCAGATAGGCGCGTCGTTGAATGGCCTACCGATTAGTTGTGACTCTAAAGTCTCCCACAAAAGATGTGAACTATTTCTAGTTGGGCTGCAGCATTTTCTTTCCGTAAGGTTTTCAGGTCATTATAACTACACATTGAGCAGCACCCAACAACAATTCTTGATTCTCCGTAGTAAAAATAAAACAAAAAGGGTAATCTAAAGAGGGAGGTCTCAACTGTGATTTATTTGTCATTTGTTGTTATCATCTTGTTGAAATTTTGGTTGTTCCCAGTTATGAACTTAAAAGTAAGTTTTCACGTGACTTGAATTGAATTTAAACATGTGTCAGGTGGTGTCCTGTTCTCAGAGACTCCACAACCAAACAAAATGTCAATTGGAAAGTTGTACAACGCCCCTTCTTGCCGAATTATCCCCCTCAAAGCCCTCGTCAAGCACTTCAAACTTGATGTTGACATTGTTGAGCGAGACGCTGAGTACGGCAAGCTCTTCCCTTTGAAGAAGGTTCCTGCTTTTGTTGCTGCTGATGGTACACCCATCCACGAGTTCATTGCTATTTCTTACTTCCTTCTGTCGCAGATTGCTGAGAACCCCCTTATTCCTAAATCAAAAGAAGCTGAGGCTGAGGTTCTCCAATGGGTCTCTTTTGGCAACCAGGAGATCCTTAACACCGCTTGGGAGGTCTTTGGTCCTCTGAATGGACGTGCACCCTACAACAAGAAATCTGTTGATGCTGCCTCTGATCTTCTCGACAAGTATATCTCTCTCACTTTTGAGCCTCACCTTACCAAGAACACTTACCTTGTTGGTGAGAAGGTCACATACGCCGACATTGCTTGTGCTGCTCTTCTGTGCCGAGGATTCGAGTTCCTCTTTGATGCCGACTGGAAGAAGAAGTTCCCTGCTACCACTCGATGGTGGAACACTGTCACCAAGAACGAAATCTACGCTGGTTTCGACTTTGCGGTGACTAATGAGCGAGTCAAGTACGTCCCTCCCAAGAAGGAGGAGCCTAAGAAGGCCGCTAAAAAGGAGGCTGCTCCTAAGCCCGCTGCTGAGGAACCTGCTCCCAAGAAGCCTGCTCACCCCCTTGCTGCTCTTGGCCCGGCCAAGGAGCCCATTGATAACTGGAAGCGAGTCTACTCTAACGAGGACACTCGAGAGAAGGCCATTCCTTGGTTCTGGGAGCACTACGATCCTGAGGATTACTCCCTCTGGAAGGTCAAGTACAAGTACGATGACGAGCTTACTCTTACTTTCATGTCCACCAACCTTATTAGTGGTTTTATCAATCGACTCACTGCTTCAACTAAGTACATGTTCGGTACCTCCGTTGTGTATGGCGAGGATCGAAACAATGGTATCATTGGTGCCTTCATGATTCGAGGCCAGGATCACGTTGCTGCCTTTGATGTTGCCCCTGATTGGGAATCTTACGACTTTACCAAGCTTGACCCCTCCAACCCTGAAGACAAGGAGTTCGTCAACAACATGTGGGCTTGGGATAAGCCTGTCATCACTGCCTCTGGTGAGTCTAAGGAGATTGTCGACGGTGCTGTCCTTAAATAAACCAAATCCTTTGTGTAGTGTTTAGTAAGAAATGAGATGAGTGATCAGTTGATGACATGCCAAGAGTATTCTACAAGCTTGTAGAATTGTAGGCTATTTTCCCGTATTGCCATCATTGCTTTTACATACCCCAATACCTGGAAGAGAATGACAACAAAAACATCTTAGCAAGTAAGCTACCAAACTTCTAGAACAATGATGCGTTGTGAGAGCAACAAAAGACGGCCCAGGCTGGTATCCTAAAGAAAAAATAAGACGTCTATGATATGGCACCTTTTCAAGTTAAATATTACTCTTGATCATAACAATTAGAAGTATAACGCTCAACCCTTCTTGGCCAACAAAAGACGATGGAACGTTGAGTGGCAGTGACATGCCAATTGCCACCAATGAAGTGTTAATTCTCGTAATGATTCTAAAATATTATCTTTATTAGGAAACATATAGGGTTTTTGAACAAGCTGTATTGTATTTTCGAACGATTACCAGGCAAAAGCCTCCTCGAAGTAGTCTACTCGCTTGTTACTATAGTCGAGAGACATGGCAACTGCCTTTCGAGTGTCGTCATTCATTACAGGAGGTCCACATACCATAACAGATGTGGTACCAGAAGCCTGGGACACAATGTTGGGAATCACCTCGTAGAGATTTGGACGAATGCCATACATAACCTGAGTGGTTCCATTGGATAAGAGGGACAGATGGTCAGACACTTTCTCAGACAGCTCTTCTTTCTCAGACAGCTCTTCTGAAGAGCTTGTAGTCTCAAGACCAGTGGCACTGTTCTCGTCACGAGAATTCTGACGAGTAAGGTAGAGCTTGACCTCAATGTTCTCAGCAGTCCGAAGGAAAGCCAACTCCTTGCTAAACCAAGTAAGGTACTCGTCATTAGCAACAACCCAGATAAACACAATGTGCTGGTTGAGCCCACGTTTGATAGAATCTTGGGCGTAGGCGTAAGTGGCAGTGATACCAATACCACCAGCAATAAGAATAGAAGTACCGTACTTGTGAACAGGGTGTTGAGATCCATAAGGGCCGTCCATAAGAAGAGGAAGATTAGCCTTCTCGTTCTTATCCAAGTACTCATACAATGAGTTGGTCATACCATCGTAGCACTTGATAAGGAAAGTGATCTGGTTGGTCTTGGTTGCATCAGGAGACTGATAGATGGTGAAAGGGTGAGACTCCCAGGGTTTCCTAGTGCCTTTAAGGCAATGGAGATAAACGTGAGCACCTGGGTAAAACTTCCATCTCTGAGAGTATGTCACCTCGATTCGTACAATTCGTCCCTTTCGGCCAACAATTTGGGCAACGCCATTGCAGTTTCCGCTCCAGACAATCCGAGCAAGCCTCATAGTTCTGTCAAAAACCCACACCGAAATAGAGGCGTATACCCACTGCATCCACCCGATATCCTCACAGTGCCACCAGCAGCCTACAACAAACATGAGAGCAAAGATAATATGAATAAACAAGAAAGCATCGTACCATCTGTGACGCAAGAAGTAGATAGAATGAATGCAAAGGAAAGAGGCGAGTATTGTGGCAACCACACCCCATCGCCAGTATGTTTTGGAATAGTTCACTTTCAGAACTCCTCGTCGGACACCGATGACGGTGTAACCAGTAGAATGGATTATAGCCATACTGGTCATCATTCGAGAAATCCATCGGTGATAGACATTGAAGGTGTCAAATGACCAGCCTGTTAGCCGCATCATAATATTGTTTCTGCCAGCAAACAAGAAGATAAGAGGAAGTTGAGTGAATGCCATAATGCCAGCACGATCGGCAAGGTATCGAGTCAACTGGTCTGTTTTGGTGGCAAACAACATGTGCGGAGTGAATAAGCCATAGTCGGTGCATAGGAAAATGATGGACAGTGACAGGTACACAAGAACGACAAACGACTGGACTCTTGTTGGGGAAGCCATCTGGATGATCTTGAAATCAAGAGGAGAAGAATGTTTGTGTCCAAATGATGCAGGAAGAGAGAAGAGCTGTCTGAAAGTCCTGATGGGATGTTGAGTCAGGCCGAAAACAGTTTGGGGGAAAGCCCTGTAAACGAGGTTTATGATGGAGCCAATGAGAATGACGACTGCAAACAGTCCAACGAGCGAGGCGCCAAAGTAGGTCCCAAGATCAATTTGTCGCTTAAACTCATCATAAGAACGGTACATACTCTCATAGATTGTCATGTTGAATTCCACTGGAGCTCTATTGATTGCGGTAAGGTTAGCATTCTTGTTAATGAAAGAGGTGGCATTGTCAGCGATTTCACGAAGATCCTTGTAAGTGAAAATTACATTAAAATTCTCACACTTGTTGATCAGCGAATTAAAGGCCTCATTCTGAGTATCCTCCTCTGGTTCATGCTGGACGACACAACGAGTGTATGTGCCAAGCCATGGTTGGTAAGCACAGTACTTGGAGTAAGCAGTTTTTTTTCCAATCTTTCCAATGTCCCATTTTGCCAGGTTTGTAAGTCGGACACAGGTGGAATCCACCACATAACCTCCACGTCCGAGGTGGTCTCTGCCACCAGAGGCATGGGCAATTGAAGCGAAGGCCAAAAGAAGTGCAGTGTACTTCATTGCGAGTTTGGCAGATATCTTTACCTATGGTACGGACAACAGGTACGGGGAGGTATATATTGTGCCATGTGAAACAATCTCTTTGATGGATCAACCTGATTTTATTGATTATATTCTCAAGTTCAGAAAGTCAAAAAGTCAATATTTCTTTGTTCACAGAGTTATCAGATTGGTAAAAGAAAAAGAGAAAAAGAAGACAAGCACAGGTTACTTTATTGAAATCAGCCCCAGGATCAACTTTTAAACTGCTAGCAATCCGAGCACGCCATTTGGCTGGCTTTTGATTCCCTATTACCAGAGCAATTATCAACCTGACCGTAATAGGTCGAAGGCTAATCAGCAGCCTTTCTCTCTATGCAAGGTTCGTGTGCCTGGCGCCGGGTGCAGGAGTCTTGGCATAATAACTGTCTGTTTACCATAACTGGGAAGCCGCTGCATATGGAATTTTACAGAAATATGCGACTGTTTTGAATTAGGTACTATAAGGCGGTCATACTCAGGTAGGCATAGTATACTGAATGTGATATGAGAAATCGACTGTTGAAGACCTTTCACATTACTACAGTCAACACCCAGTCAACAATACCCATGGTTATGCACCTTTTAATTAGATGAAAACCAGACAGAAAATAAAAATACATAAATAAACGCCATCATCAACCATGAACGAAAAAAAAAAAAAGGATTCACCAAAGATAAATGAAAGTTTTACAAAGCCAGAATGGGCTCCATAATGTAGAGTTCCTGGCCTCTCTAGAAAGGGACGAGAATTATCAATTGATTTTCAGAATGATGATTATAACTGAAAAGTTCAAACCCACCACACTTAAAAGTTAGGGAGATATGCATGATGTCTTTTTAGCTGTTTCAAAAGGGCGATCCATAATCGAATATGGGTTAGATTTATCACCTTGGTGTACACAATTGGTTAACTTTAGCTATTAGTTTTGGCTAGGTGAGAGAATGCAAGATTTATACTACATTTAAAGATTTTCTTTTTTAGGACAAAGCAATTCAAGACAAGGGCGAACTTTAACAGTCAAACCCAATTTAACAACATACCAAAACCTTAAAACCATACCTCCAATATCTCAATTAATTTGAAAGGTACCAGAACCCGTGTTCTGTGGAATATAAAAAGTGCGTGGTGTTTTTCCACAGTGAGGTAAATAGATCCCCAACAGGACCAAAGTAGTTGCCCCTAAAAGAGAGCCAATCTCCACCATGGAAACGAGTTGAATTCAAAGTGAGAAAGAAAAATCAGATAAAGAGAATGTTGACAAAGACTCGGATAAAGATAATGTTGGGAGAGTATTGTAATACAAAGAAATAATAAAACCTTTTCCTGCAGCCCTTCCTAATTTAGATCAATTGATGGGACTTCCTGTGAACATGTAAACCCTTTCTCTCCCCAAAATACCTGGAATAATCAACATCACTTTATCATCTTGACCATGGAACAATTCAACTGTGACTATTTGGAAGTTAAGGCTATGAGGCCTGGTTTCTAATTACTCTCTCCATATCCAGTGCTATCATGAGTTTTTTTGTCTTGATTAGTCAACAGGATATTCCTGTCCTGTTGATGGTGTCAAGTTGTCAAGCTCATGTTGTCATGTTGATGATGTGGCCTCATGCTTTTGTTTGGCAACTTGTTGCCACTTTGATGAGGTAGTCCATTACTACAACATATTATCGACATCTATCATGAAGCGTGGTAAGAACGCCCATACTTCCATACAGCGCCATGGATTGCTGTCTCCTTTTTCACACTCACTGTGAGCATTTGAGGAGTCATGATTCAGTCTATGCTGGTCCGGATACTAAAATCTGAAACAAAACAGCCCATTATCTTTTATTTGTACTAACAGCCAGTTGATAAACAACGTGAACCATGATTTTCTCCACATCTCTGACGCCAGTATGCATTTTCAAAGGTATCATTCTCCATCAAACCAAACTTTACTTGAGAGGCCAGTCTCAAAAGTTCATTCTTGCCACACCAGCCTTGCTACTGTTGAACATGCCTGTCAAGAGCCATTCCCTAGTACCGCATTAATCGCTATCAGAATTGATTCATTAGACTACTTCATCACAATGCTGAGCTGGAATGTTTCATCTCACACATGTCTGATATCTGTAAGCTATGGCATCTGGCTAATCTATTCATGGCTGAAATGCCTGCTTCAGACTCAGTTCGGAGTTGTCATCGGAGCGTGTGTTTTCTTGTCTCTTGGATGGATGTGATGTCTGAGAAATATTCGTTGATTGTGAACTGGATGATGAGGCAGAGATGTGAATGTAGCCACCATTGTTGAGGCCATGGGATGAAAAGGAGGAGCTCAAGTCTGTAATTTCACAGTCTTGGATTTTGACCACATGGGTGTATTCAATAATCATACCTGACCAAAAGTGGTGTTGATTGCATTGTTGTTCTTTTTATCAGGATCAGCTCTGATGTGATAGTACTGATCTATCTGTCCATTCTCATTTATCTTAATAACGGCAACTTGGAGTTCATTGTCAGAAATGAATCATCATTGGACCTGCTTGTTTCAGACTCGGGTTCGGAATCATTATCAGAATGTATGTTTTTCTGTCTCTTCTGGATAGGCGTGAAGTCTGATCTACATAGACTGGCGATGAGAAGGATGACGAGATTGAGTTAGTGATCTGACGTTTTCGGCTGGTTCAGGGTTATTTTTGGTGGAAGCGGGAAATTTGGTTTTACTGGAGGAAGAAAAAGAGCCCAAATTTTCCATCTATATTCTTGGAGAAATATACTGAAGGGGTACCCCACATCACTCACATCGTGTTTTTCCTGAGGACTTTTTCTTGATTTAAGGCTTTCCTTTGAAACACCAGAGGAATCAATATAGTCCTTTGCAAGACTGGTGTTCTATTAAATTAAAAAAATATTGGGCCTCTTAAGACAATTTGTGTCGAACTGTTTTAATCCTGCCAACAAAGAATAGAAAGAGCGACCTGTTGAATGTGCATGGTTGAACAACTCCTCATTCTCGAATAGGAATCTCAGGTGTGCTCTCCTTCCCCAAATGAGTCAGCTTCTCCTGGAATACTCATTTGTGAGTCTTGGAGTAGTAAAGAGATTTAACAACAAACTGATTAAATCGCAGTCATTTGAGCCAGGGCTGGTGATTTGTAGACTTTGTAAGCTTCTCAACACCTAACTGCAGGCGACCTGGTAATGGTGTTCGGGTGGCCGGACCCACAAAATATCGAATTTTGTTGGGGTCTCGCTTTCCAAAAGTGTTGAAAAAACTGATAAGGAAGCATCTTCCGTGGAAAGGATATCGCCTATTGAAACTTCTGGCGATGGCACCTCGATTTTCATATAGTTATCTTCATTGCTGAGAATCTCAGATTTACATTCTTCCAGATTTTCTTTCTTAGCTCTTGCCTGTGCAAATGACTGGTTATGAAACCTGTTAATGGGACAGGTACCATGTGCACTGCGGTTGGTGTGGTGGATGGAGCGAGGGTACTGCGTTTTGAGAAATGCTTATGCTTAATCATTGGTAATTTTTCTTGATAAAAAGCTAAGGGAAATGGCCATCTATTTATTTCTTCTGGGGCAAATTGAGGCTTGTTTATTCAAGGCGACTCTGAGTAAATTTGGTAGTACATGAAACATACCACACAAATTTAGCATTCCATTTAATTGAGGTATCCCAAAATGTCAGGGTATAGATTCCTCTTCTCAGCCCCAAATCTTTTGTAGGCAATTAAGGTAGAAAATTAGAGAATAGTCAATAAAATAAATGAAACCACATATGTGGACTAGAATTTCATTGATATTCTACATCTAGATGTTTCCATCTTCACACAAAAAAAAAAACAAAAAACAAATATACAATCTCTGTTTCTGGAAGCAGGCATCAAACAGATATCGCATGTGTAGTGAATACTCCACTTCCTCCACTGTAATTCCAGTCTTACACCTACCTTTGTCTAAAGGTTATAGACATTACCCTATGCGGCCAGCTTCCAGCCTCACAGTTTCCAATTTTGCCTCACCATATGCATGATTAAGCATAGAAAAAAGCTTAAATGTATGAAGCCAAGATTTTTTGGTGGTATCAACAGCTGTGCGTTAGAATAGGCCACAATTACAGAGAGAAGAAATAGATTATGACTTAATAGTTTCTAAGAGACATATGTTTTCCATGCCATGATGTAATTTACCAAGACAATTGGTAATACAAGGTTTGCGATAATATGATAATACCAAGTGTGTCCATTAAGGGGGGGGTAATTAGCCTTTGAATGAAGCACTGATACCAGGTATTATTACACAACTAATGCTAGAAATGCATTTCAGATAGATCACACACTTCCCTAATTCGACTACCTACTAAGAGCAATTTCCAAAGACTATACTATAGCTGTAATGGTTCTCACAAAAGTATAGAGCAGAAGGTTCCTCCACTTTTAATAAAGGAATAGACGCATGTCGGTTAAGGTATTGGGTTGGGTAAAATCAACTAATCATAGCGATAATACCACACTGTCTGTCGAGCTTATCTTCATTATCAGATCATTGTGTATTGTTTTCGAGTGTGTTTAGAAGACCTGTAACCACTTTCAAGTATGACTATGTGATCTGATATTATTTGCTGCCACAGACAGAAATTCCAAAGCGTGCTTGAAAAGAACGGTAATACGAGGAACTTGTTGAATGAGCTAGTTTCAAGCAGTAACACAGTCGAACGAATGTAAACAGTACAAACACCATGCACACACGAACAAGGCACTTTCCTTCACGTTGCCTTGTACTCCTGCTCTCTCCCGAACTCCTCAACCGTCAGGAATCCCAGAGATATGAGAAACCCATACTCCTCAGTTCTCCTCAGTTTTGATGCGAGCAACCGCTTTCTCGCTCTCTATTACTCGACCATTATTCCTTTTCACCCCAACTGTCTTTAACCATTACAAACTGTCCCACCACTCTAGTAAAGGAACAAACACATCAACATCCGCTTTGCAACCATTGCTAAGTTATTAACCAGTATCTCAATGTACAAACAGATTTATAATAATGAAGTTTTTAAACCGATAAAGAAAGGGCTTGTTTAATTGGATTATCAATCAGAGGATTTAGTGCAATTGTGACCTACGTGTATCTCTCAAACTCCACAAGCAAGGCATCTCAGTGCTACCAAAAAAACTCCTAAAAGTATCATTTCCTCGCTATACTGATAAACAAAGGTTTTACTGAAAAGACATTGTAGTCCTATAGTTAGATGGAGTTACGGTTGATATAGGCAATACAAAAACTAATGATAGAGGTAAGT
>ULGR01000007.1:31925-44829 GCA_900519005.1 Yarrowia phangngaensis
CAATGAGTAACCACAAGCTGAAATACTTGGCATGGAAGAGTTGAGTGAGATTCCGACGTCACATGATGATTTCCGAAGGGAGGGTCTCGGCAAGAGATGTGGAAGTATCTCTAGGATATCAGCAGCTTATTTGTTAGAAAGAGGGTGTGGAATTATGTTTCTGGAACTTGAAGAATGCTGAAAGGCGTTGAAATGGAAGAGCTGTTGCTTCAATTATGTTCTTAAAATTCAAGGCATTGAGAGAGAATGGCCGTTGCGATAATTATACCTCTCCAGAGTGAGGGTAGTGGGAGGTGAGCCCCCAAAGGTACAATCAGTCAAGCGATCACTTTGGTGGTTAGTTATCCATTTCTGCAACATTCCTGGGAGTTACAGGGTTGACTTTCTTGGCTTCTAGGGCTATAGAGGTGTAGATAAAAATTTACCACATAGTCCGTCTTGGTGCCCAGAACTTGGTTTTCCACGAAATATTTTGGCTCAAGCGGAATTATAGAATGGTGGCCGTCGCTGTTTTTTTCTTTCTTGTATTTTCAGGATGGGGGCTTTCTAAATCTCTGTCTCCATGTAGCCAATTGATGAAACAACTGGTATCTTAGTCTTCCCTAGTATTCTATAGATGAATGTACGAGGGGTATTGTTCATTACATGTAGGGCAGTTTTGTTGAACTCAAGTCGACGCAAGCCAGCTTGATCCAGGGGCTCTTCCATACTCAGTTTGGTACATGCCAAATCAATCTTGATAGGATGCCTGGTATTCCCTATGACAGCTGAGTGTTTGCAGATGTCATAGATGCTGAAGTGAAGTGCCAGTGTTTATCGTGTAAGGCCGTCAGTTAGCTTCAGCATTATGCTTTTTATCTCATCCAGAGAATGTCCCCAGGACACCTCCTTTTACAGTTGACGTAGCTATTTCCAAGAATCATGCAAGTTTTCAACAGTTTTGCGAAGGAAGAGGAAATCCAAACCAATTGCAATTATAAATCACCTAAATGAAATATAACTCTGGAGGCAAAGGAGACGAGGGCACAATTTCATCAGCTACTTTTGCAACTTTGTCCTGCCACTATTGAAAGGGGATACTCTGTACAATGCACCTCAAAGCTGCTATCATCATCACTGTGGTTTTGTGCCCTAAGTGCGGTTCTTGATTTGTGAGTCGTGGATAAATTTACATTAAAATCGGAAAGTAACTTTCACCGTATTATGAGGGAGTATGTTGAATGAGGTGTACGAACCTGACGGTAGTATTCGGCACAATATGGTCTTTCCTTCAGCCCTTCATCTGGGTTGCTCTCTACCTCTAATTGACCATCCAGACGACTAGGAAGTTATGTTGGAAGTAGATGTAATCAATGACAATTCAACCTAATAAAAGTTCTGAGGACAGACACTCGAATTGTGCAACAACCTTCAAAGAGATATGGTGGACTGACGCTCAGCCATGTTCCGTTTTAGCTCCAGTGTAGAGTTTTGTTGATGTTCTCCTCAACGTTTGGAAAGAGCCTGTTCTCGAGCGTATCGGTTTGACCAGACAGTAATCCCATTTGCAATTCCCACTAGCTATTGATCAGCTTGGCTTTTTGCTATGTTCCAGTTGCAGGTATGTCAACCAGTTGCTCATCCACAAGCGTTTGCTTGAGGTTTCGGACGAGTCTATGGCACCTTCATTCATATTTTTGAGCAATCTGCTTCTTCTTCATATCTGCTCCAGGGAGCTTCTTAATCAGCCTACGTATTAGCTTTCCTGGCTTCCTTCAGCTCAAAACTGGGGGTTCCGAAGATTTGCCATCTCTCGTCCTTTGGGGTCTCTTTCGTAATTGAGGTGAAACTCTTTGTTTCTTCGTGTATTGCATGTGTGTCATTCTTGGGCGATTGAAGAATGTCTAGCTTAGCTTCATCTTGGGTAAAAATCACCTTAGAAGATGGCTCGAACAGAGGATCCATATATCCCAGGGCCACCCGACCCAACAAGGAAGGAGAAGCTGGGGATAATGAACCCAATAGAAAAATGATAGGCAACAACCAGGTGGGAACGAAGAAATTGGGGGCCAGTTGGGTGGTAGGCTGCTTGGATGATTTGTGGATTGCTAGATCCGTTTCGCATTCCATGTGCCCACCCAGCCTGCAAAGCCATGTATGGTTTGGAAATAAAAGTACACTAATGCCTAAATACTTTGCCTAATTGACATCTTACAGGGTCCCCCTATGTCTACTCTCGTTTAAACTAAAGTAACAGGTTCAGAAACTGACAACATGGTGGAGCAGTCGCTTCCATACAATATCTAGCAAGTAATTTGACTAGCTTTATCCAGTCCTAATGACTGTGGTAACATCCGGCTTCGGAAAGAGAATATTGATGCTGGTTCACTGTTGCTGAAAGATTAAGCCTTCGGAGAGCGTTCAATAAATGCGCCGAGCCCACAGAAAATCCGTAGATTACCTGGCATGGCCCCCCATTATTAATCTATATCATTGGCTGGTAATGTCAGGTATGGGCAATCAATGAATCGACTCACTCCCATGACTGCTGCCTCTCTGGTCAGACTCGACGATTCGAATCCGCATGGTGATGGTCACTGGTTCTGCTAGTCAGCCCCTCGTCGGTAGCAGACTCTCTTATTCCTTCAACTCACAGCCATAGGCTAGACCAATTTGCAGCCGAAACTCTTGATCTCTAAACACAAAGTTCTTCCACACATTCTGCCTGTAATCTCTAGACAGACGCTCACCACCCTTATTCCAATCCCAGACTCTCACAGATTATTGCTTTGCATTTGTTGAGCACACCATTCATGAACTAAGTTGGTATTGCCTGCATGCAAATTCAACAAGATGAAATCACTGGGATAATTTGGTGTAACAATAGGGATATCTATATATTTAAACTGTCTTCATTGAATGGGCGTATGGTAGAATTGTTTATAAACCAAATCATAGTGTACCAGCGCATGGTGGGCAGTGTTGTGGTAGAAAAACTTTCCCGCACGAGTTGGGACTGGCAGGTTGGGGCGAGATTCTAGGCAGAAGTAAATCCATTGGGCTGTAAAAGGAAGATTGTTTATTGTTGTTTTAGATATTATGGTCACTTTAAAGGTGTATCAGTCTGCCACTTCAATTTAGCATATAGAATAGAACAGTTTGAATCCTTAAAGCTGTATCTTTAGAGCTGTGTATCTTTAACACATTCAAGACGTTTTTAGATGGGTCTGTTTGAATAGGGGCACTCCAAGGTGGTTCTGCTTATGCTTGTGTTTTTCTTGAGAACCTGACAAGGTCATTAGAAGCCATACTAAGAACCAGGGCATCTTCAATATCGTAGCCGGAGTGGCTAATAACTGCTACAGTAGCGTTCTTACCTGCATGAAGCTTGTCCTAGACAATCAGCTCGACAGTTCATGATTGACCATAGGTTGTACAGGATACACCAAGAGATCCATCAAGGTGCCAACACTTTTCAGCTGGTAGTATTAAGTCATGGCCGGTTTACCTATAGCAAACTGATTGGTTGTTCTAGTGGGCTGGTTATGGTTAGTTTAAGGAGATGGACCAGATACAGCTCAAAGAACAGTGACAGTGAAAGGTCCATTTTTTAGATTGATCGATTCTACATAGTACAAAACAATGATCGAATCATTTTCTTAGTTGACATCAAAATACTCCACCAGGTCATGGTTGAGCGATCTTCAAAGGACCATTTACCATCAATTATTGTTTGAGATGCTCAACTTGACTCGTAGCTTTCATTCTTAGAGTGCTGAAATGGACGACAAATTTGGTCACCGTCTGTAGCGTTGTGCGGGGTCTGTTTGTGCGAATGGAGCCCAAAGGATAACTTTTCAGTTCGTCGTAGTCGTCTGAAAGAGGCCACAAATTTGGTGGAATATTGGCGAACCAAGCTCTTCGTTTCCGGTTGTCCGGGTTGGAACTTCAATCTATCGCTCCGTGACTGCCGCTGAGGACCACGACTTCGAGAAGGATACTCCTCATGACTGGAGTAGTCGAGGAATTGGATCCCTCCATATAAGGGTGATGATCTTTCTACATGCGACAGGTGAAGTGAAGAATATTATTAGTGCTACATTACCATATAAGAAGATACAATCAATGGATTCGCTGTTGCCAGAAATCTAACTCAGCATAAATGTGTGGCCTCAAGAATGATGGGATCGGTAACCATTATGAGATGAAGGAAGATATATAAGAAAGGTCAAGACTCATGCCCTGGATTAGGGGGGAAATCCACCAAGGTGGAGAACTCTGAAGGCGGCGACAACAGTTTCCAGTTGACTACAATGGAAATGATATGATTAGACGCTGAATGGACTGTTATGTCGTGATCGTTACCAGCTAGTAGGTGGAACAGAATACAAGCCTCCCCCGGGTACCGGTTTCCTTCCGCCACAGCATTCCCAACAACCTCAAGTCCTAGCATACCAACTCCTCGGCTCTTCCACTACAAGAAGGTTTCTACACAACCAGTCAAGCTACACTGGCGTAAAGATCCAACTACAGGCAAAGGCCCTAGTATCCTTCCGAAGGAGGACATCTTCCGATACCTTGGTGTTCATTCCTGCGAAAAAAGAAACACTCGACGAATCCTACGGCACAATGAAGAAAGATCTTCTGGACCAACTTTGTAGACTGCCACTGTGGGGTCTGCGAGTTCAACCCCGAGAACCTTTGGAGACCGAAAGCGTGGCTAGCTACAGATATCCGGATACAATAGGGACGAAATATGTGTCCACTGATTAGTTGTCGGTTGTCCAATGAGCTTGGAAGATAAAGCTGAAAACATTTGCAATGCATTGTGGAATCAACCAAAATTATCCATGTCACTTATTCAAAAAAAGGATCAACATTCTTTTGAGAGGCATATTGCAGTATATCGTTTGTTTTTTCTCAAAAGATCTTATGGTTCCTTATCAAACCACTTTATTGCATTTTATAAACATAAACCGACCATTGAGTGCACCCTTATCAGACTGACATTGACAGATAACGACTCGGACTTTGAGGATTTCCTTGGACTTCTGCATTCATCCCATATCAAGATCATTCTATTTTGCGTTATGAGGTTGCGATTGTGTCACACTTTGAGATGTACTAACCATCGAAGAGATTAATTGTCAGGATGTGCGTCATCATGAACTGTCAGATACATCTATATCAGCTGGTTGTAACTACAAACAGGGAATTACGTTCTATAACATGAAATCTATTCCCCCACAGGAATACTCAGTTTTGCGCTTAATGATTGTAAGATTTAACTGAACAAAATTGCTTAAGTCTGATATTCCACTTTCATAATAGTGTTGTTGATCTAAGAGCCATATCATGTGACACCATTAGCAAAAAATCCGCCGTTAATGTTGGTCATAGAGGTAATTAAGAGAACAGATTTTGCCATTTGGAGCCAGCAATGCGTCCACTTTGAGATCAAATGTGTCGAGAAAGCCTGGAGGAATGCAGAGAAGTGGAGTGAGGGAACCAGGGAAACCAATTCTGTTACAGTTGGAGAAGTGGAGTGAGGGAACCAGGGTAACCAATTCTGTTACAGTTGGAGAAGTGGAAAAGATTCAATTATTGGCGCTTATGAAAAAAATGGCTAAACGTTATATGGAAATGGCATCTATCTTTGAAATCAAGCAGTGCGTAACCAAACAGTATGACATGTCTATATCTCGTCGTCAACAGCTGGCGAAAAGGTCACTGTTCATCCACTGACCAAAGGTCCAATTGAGAGAATTCAAGTCTGGAATGCTGATCAAATAGATAAGAGTTCACAAGTGGAGCCCTTCCTGAAAGCTGTTATGAAGAGGGCGAGACGCGACAAGTCTGAAATGACACACGAAATGGAAATGTAGCGCTCAGCAGAAAGCATGGATTGTCATCATTGCCAGTGCAGAGAGCTTACACCTTGATGGGCCACAAACACAATGATTCTGCTGTTGGCAAACAGCTAGAAGTCTTCCCTGCCGGTCTTCAGAAGACGGACTGCTCCATGGCAATGGCGACCAATCTCAGCCTTTCTCATCCAATTCACTGTCAAGCATCCAGCCGTCTGGTTGTATACTCACATTTCAGACTTGCGTGACAACAGCATTTAGATATTGTGGGTTGGTACTGTGGTTAGGTGACATGGTAGCCTCTGCTCTGCATACAGTGGTTGCATGAGAGATGCTTAATACTTTTCCCAACTGTAAACTCTATTGGCCAACTGCCTAAAACTTTAATCCCACAACTTAGTATCCTGGATCTCTTAAGAGGAGCCAGTGCTAGTGGTAAATAAAATATTCCATGAAAACAACCTCATTTCTGTGATCAATTTAATACCAATGTTGCAATTGCCAAAATCATTTTTCTGTGTTGCGTTTCATAATGTGGGCGCTCAAGTTTATGTGCTTTCTGTATCTGCAGGGTTATTAGAAAGTGGTCTGCCAATTCGGTTGTACTCTCCCACTGTTATCGCACTTGTGGTATGATATCTGTCATTATCAACAACAAAGAGATATGCCAGTGTGGCAACAGCCAGCTATTATGATGTGAGTATCAGTGAACCTTGGCAGTCAGTGAGGTTAACACTGTCTTCGGAAGGTGAATTAAGGGCTCATTTTCCAAGATTTCGGTTCGATCCATTGTCTCCCGATGACCTTGGTTTGAGAATGCTTATGATCGAGTTTTGGGGAAGCTAGCTTTGGGGGTCAGGTATGCCCTGCAGACAGTGTATCCTGTTGGCAGCAACGTTGGACTAATGAGATGGATTGGAGAGTTCTTTATTGGATCGAAGGTGGTGAATGTAAACAATTGATCTAGAGATTTGTCGTAGTCTGCTACTGAAATGTCTTGTGTTGAGTGCGAGGAGTTGTCACTCATAGAATCGTCAGACTCGCCAGAGGTTGACTTCAGACATTTCGCGGAGTTTTCATTTTGTTGTCGACGTGGTGCTTTCTTTTAATAGTTTCAGCTGATGTGGCCAGGCAGCTTCCGACTGCATCCTTGGCTGTGACACTTACTGTTCACCGCAACTCGCTTTGGCTCTCTCTCTCTAGCCTATGATTCCAACTTATTCTAGTTTAATGCATTTCTCTTAATATTGTACAGTAGATTGACTATGTTGCAGTCGCTTGAACATTGACTAGGATGAACAGGTGTAAGTTGGTGTCGTTTCGTAGTCGCCAAGATCCTTGATTGACCCTATAGAAAGATAAATTCAATGATAATTGGTGGTCATATAAGTCTATGATGCCCAATTGACTATATAACTTGTCAAAAACTCTCTCCAACTTCAAAAGACGGCTGATTCGACCCCATTCATAACCACACGACCCAGACTGGTGAGGGCAAGAACTGGTACCCCGTCGTAGATTCTCGATTGGGATTTTTTATTTTGTCTCACTGTCTCTTCATTTTTGTATTTGCACTCAACCATGTGTTTGTTTGGTCCTCATTACAACAGTTAAATTACATTGGTATAGTCTCATATGAACTTGGTTATATTTATTTGACCGTTCTATTTTCATAGACCAAAAAATCCACAAACTTCATCAATACTGCTATTTTCCAACATGAAAATACCCAATAACTATTACCAATGCTGAGCGACGCATTACTCCACAGTAGTATCGATTTCAAACTTATGCAGAGCACCAAAACATGTTAAAAATTTTACAATATTGGTATCAAAATGATCACAGAGGCTAGATTCTTTTCATGAGCTAGTTAATTTACCAGAGGTGCTGGTTCCTCTCGAAATATCTGAGATTTTGGGATACAGGTGTTTAGGTTTTCGACCGTAGAATTGAGTTTGGTGGGTATCAAAACAAATATGCATCCCTCATGCAGCCCCTCATTCCCACTATCCAGCCAAGCACTAAGGTTTAACGTGTACTACGCTCAAAGAGTATTTAAGTCTGGGAAATATTGGTACCAAAATAGTCGCAAATACGAGATTGTTTCCATGAATGATTTTATTTTCCACTAGCAGTGTTGTGCCTTGATATATTCAAAACATTGAGGGTTAGATGTTAAGGTTTTGGCTCGAAGTTTAATATAAATCTCTTAGTGCAACCCCACAATATGGTGAACGACAATCAGTCCAGAGTGGTAGGCAGTTGTGATTGACGATAATGTGAGTATACAACCAGATGGGTGGGTTGATATGGTGCCTATGAATAATTGGCAGCGATGGTTCAGCCATGGCCCAGAAAAGAGGTCCAGAAAAAAGGTCCAGATAACCGGCCCATGCTGACTCTTAGGAGACCCTCCTGAGAACACTTCTATTTAGACGTGTTTAGACCTTTTGCCTGGTGAGACTTTGTTACCAGCAGAATTGAAGTCGGTTCAAGTTTGAGCTTGCCTGGTTACTGTGATAAGCAACCATCCTGGATTCATTGCGGACCACGTTGAGCCAAGCCGAGTCATTCTGGACGAACAATGTCACCATTAACAAGTATTCGTTTTGATTGATCTGAAATTGTCATGCTTAACCTTCACGGAGTCGATACAGTTGGCACCAGACTAGCAAAACGTCCCAGACAACTGTGCAATTGCTTGGAACTCCTGAGTCTTGCTGTTTGTCGCGAGGGAACATATCTTAGCATTCCTCGTCTCCAAGCCTCTAAGAGCGTTGCTATCTCGCACGCCAGTCTATCCAGCTTCCAATCATATCATTTCCACAGTAGTCAACTCGAGAATGTTGTCCCTGTCTTCAGAGTTCCCCCTTTGCTAAATTATTCAGTCTAGTCAAGGGAATGAGTCTAGACCTTTCTCATATAACCTAACGGTCTTAGCTTCCTTCATCTCATAATGATTACAGATCCCATCAAGGTATGTGTATTACTGTCATCGTACTAGATTTTTGGCAACAGCGAAACCATTGTTCGTATCTTGTCGTAAGTAGTGTAATGTAGCACCAATGAGACTCCGCCCCTTCATCTGTCGCATATATAATGAATAGCATCTAATTCCTCGACTCGTACTCCGGATACGAGGACTATGCTTCAATGACGATTTCTCATGTCATTATCTGATGGATCTCAACGAGGCGAAAGAAGGAACGGCCATGGCAAATATTCAGACCAAGGAGCCAAGGAGTTGGTATACATAGTCATATGGTCATAGAAATTATAACGACAGAGTCTATTTGATAAACTGCTCAAGAGGAGACCATGAAGGAAGCCAGGCAGCTGATCGTTTCTGACGAAGTCATGGTCCTCAACGGCAGCTACAGAGCAATAGAGGGAGTTTCCAATTCGCTTAACCGGAAACGAAGAGCTTGGTTAGTCAATCGGCAAGAGTCCACCATGAGGCAGGCAAAATGGTCCTACTGGGCTTTGATCTGTGGTACCTTACTACAGAGCTGCTCAACTTGACTCACAGCTTTCGTTCTCCTGAGTACTGAGCAGATGGAAAATTACGCCACAGTCTGCAGTGTTATGAACGGAGTCTGCTTGTGTGAATGGGGCTCAAATGACAACTGTTCAGGCCACCGTAATCGTCTGAAGCGGCCACAAATTCAGTGGGAACTTACCAGCAAGGACACCACCAAGGTATATACCAAAAACATCCCTAAGCATAAATTCAGCACCTCCAATGACAGAAATGCATTCTGAACCAAGCAAAAAACATTTATTTTATACGGGATGCTTCCAGCATTTCTCAAAACACCTGGTGGAATACTTGGATGTCAACGAAGAAAAAGATTCGTTTATTGCTTTGTACGATGCCGAATCCATCCATTTGAAAATGGGATAATGAAATGTGAAGGTGTACTGATTCAAATCGTCGAGTCTGATCAAAGAAGCAGCAGTCGTGGGGTGGGTCGAATCATTGATTGCTCATACCTGACATTGTCGGGCAATGATATGATTGAGAATCATAAGGAGGCACCATGCCAGGCAATCTACGGAGTTGCCGTGGCCTCTGTGCATTCATTGAGCACCTCTGGAAGCTAGTCAACTTACTTGCTAGATATTGTTGTATGGAAGCGACTGTTTCACCTTGCTACCAGTTTGTGAACCGCTATTTACGTGTAGACATAGTGGAACCCGTAAGATGTCAATTCGGCCAAGTATTTGGGCAGTTGTATACTGTTATTGCCACACCATTCATGGCTTTGCAGGCTGGGTAGGAACATGGAATGAGAAAGGGATCTAACAGTCCTCATCCTTTTACTGAAAAGACTATTGTAAGCTGTCCTAGAGTTAAATGGAGTTACAGTTTGTGGGAGAAGCTTGATATAGGCATTAAAAAAACTGAATGATAATGGCAATTTGGTACTAAATGGTGTAACCAAAGCTCCATTTCAATAAAGTAATAATTTTCCTAACGATGTACAAACTAAAGTCAAATATTAGTAATATCCAAGACATTTTCAAATGAGGCTGTTTTCAGCTGAACTTTAAGATTATCATTTGAAACTCAAAATTGATCTTGCAGTGAACCTAATATGTTGGATTATTTCCGATGACAGAAACGGCAACAGATCTTGGATTGATTTTGGTAGTTGTTTTTTGCTATAATGACAAACTAAGAATTAAAGTCGTGGAGGAGGAGTTCCAAACTATCCACTTGTAGAAAGATAAGTTGCGAAAAACCCCAGAAAGAATACCCTGCACGAAGAGATAACTGAGAAAATCAAAGTGCGAATGCCGAAGACATAACTCAGTATAAATGTGTGGCCTCAAGAATGACACATGTGCAATACAAGAAGAAATGAAGTGTTTTACCCAGTCCCAAAAAGGTAACAGATGGAAGAACCTTGGAACCCCCAGTTTTGAGCTTTGGGGATCCAGAAATGCTAGATTGAACAACATCTCTCGAGAATTCATCTATAGGATGCTACGGAAGACTAAGAGACCAGATATTTCATTAATTGCGCCAATGCGATCTAACCAAATGGAGAGATGTTATAGCCATTTGAATGTATGAGAAAAACAAACAGTCTAACTTGTAGACTTACTTCAACTATGTTCTACACTGGCAGACTTCATTCTAAAAGAGTCCACCTTTAAGAGAGGAAGACCCTCCCCAGTCCCAACCACTGTTCTCACCTCTCTGTTAGAAGTGAATCTCCCTAAAAGCAGCCTACAAATCCCCTTTTGGAGCCATCTGGAATCAAAGCTGGAGACCCAAGGCGACGTTTCTAGATATTTCAACTGTTTGCCGAAAACTTGTCACCTACCTCCCCGTCTCATTACGCCAAAAAGGTAAGATCGAAAGCGAATTCTTCCAACTCCAACCTACAGAGATTCGGAAGATGTGCACTGATACCCTGCCTCCTTGACTTTGAGAATCACCTTCAAGGTACACCACAAGAACGAGGAATTGTCCGACACTTCCCAGATAGTTGCTCCAATAGCAGAAAAGCAGGAGCAACGGCTAGATACCCTTTAAGGACAAGCAGATCTTCTCTCAACCGCATCTACTGCACCCGTTAACAGCTCTACCTTGCAGGGACGCCCTGCCGAACTACAATGATTAAGCCAAAAACAATCTATCCCAAAGTTCAGCACACGATCTCCGATCAAAAATGGACTCAGCGCCTGATGACTCAGCGCAAGTCAGCTTTAATCAATCTTGAGGCTGGGGACTTGAGGATCCCAGGATCCCAGTTTCCAATGGGCAAAGCTGGATTTAGATTCTTTACTGGCTCACGTATTCGGAGTTCTTGAAGAGCGCGAGTGCTGCGCTTGTGTAGAAGTGTATACCTTCTCTGGTTACTTGGAGAATAATATGGAAGCTACTCATACGATTAGGCATAAAGGTAGTGGGTACTATTGAAATGCGTGTAACAGTTAAGCACGTTGAACTTTATGAACATTACTATATGAGTTTGCATATCTATGAACTATTAACAGAGGTACAGTGGTCACTTCATTTCACACTGGAAACTCAGCATACCAAAACTTCCTGACTTGTGCAAGAGTTTGGTCGCCAGTATTAATTGATAAGAATATCATACCAAAGTTGCAACCTTTTATAGGCCTGTGAGTATGAATGGAAAGTTAGAGAATTCATTTTTGCCATGTGAGTTTGTGTACAATATCGTGTTCTACCGCCCAGAATCCTTAATACTGTGGTGTCGGTACCGGAAAGGTTTTCGCCCAAGACGTTGTTTAAGGCCGTTACCGAGCTTGTCTCTACTCTGGTATCAACTCCTCTGGTATCAACGCTGAGGTTATGCATTTCCAGTGGGAGTACCAGCGGCATCGAGAGGGTATCTATAAGCTGTGGATTACTCAATACTTGTTGAGCAGAGTTTCTGAGGAGTTTGGCATTAGAATCTCCTTCCACCTCAAACCCCTCCAGGGAAACCAGAAGGTACTGGTTGCACACAAACGTTTCTATCAAGTCCATGCGAGAGTCTGGTGGAATGAAGTTCATTAAGGAGGCCATCGAGAAGCTTGCTGCCCGACATAAGGAGCACATTGCCGTCTACGGTGCGCATAACGGCCTCTGACTTACTGGCAGTCACGAGACCGGCTCCATCGGATCCTTCTCTTCTGGTGTTGTCAACCGAGGTTTCTCCATTTCAATTCCCCGATCTGTTGCCAAGGAGGGCTACGGCTACTTTGAGGATCGACGACCTGCTTCCAACATTCGACCCCTACCTTGTCACTGGTATCATGACCGAGTCCATTTGCGATTCTATCCCTAGTGCTGACATGGTTGAGTAGACCAAGCGAGGTGAGATCTAAGCCTGAAAGTGGGCTTTTTGAGATTGCCTAATGGCTAAAACATCGAGACCACAAAGAAAAACAAACTAGACGGATGGGCATTGGGAAGTAGAAGAAGAGAACTGTGTTCTTTGGAGAAAAAAGTTGTTACTGTTGACCAAACGTTACACTTTTGAACTAGCCGGAAGAGTTTTTTCAGTATGGGCACTGTCCTCGGAATGGAGTTT
>ULGR01000007.1:47513-58561 GCA_900519005.1 Yarrowia phangngaensis
GATTCGTATTCCCATTTAATTTCCCAGCTTGGCCTAGTCTCAAATAAGAATGGCTGCTTCCAAAAGCTGCATTGAGACTTTCAGTGTTCTTTCCCATGACTTTCCTTGTTAACACCTTGTGCATAAGAGTGGAGACTTGCTCTCTATCAATAGAAATTCAGGAATGTTTATGCTCCACACTCTGAACTCTCCGGTGTATTTACACCTCAAAAATGTGGAGCCATTTCCACACTCAGGAAGGGAGGGCTTTCGAGCATCCAACAACTTGGGACTTGTTTCGTTACAATCTGTTTTGAAATAAAGGATAAAGGTTGAAACAAATATTTATGTGTCTTAAAGGGAAAGAACTATCTTTTTCTAAACCTCGTATAAGAAATCTAGGAACTATAAATCATCTCGCTGAAAGCTATCATTGTAAGTTCATGAGAATGAATGATTTTCTCAATAACTGTGTGTATGACAATAAAGATTTCCCCTCATTCTTCATTCGTTTCAAGAAAAAAACATTCACGTTTTTCTGCTCATTTGACTGGTCATTAAGTGCTGCCTTGCCCTACAATGCCAAAGGACGAAACAAACTAAAAAAAAAAAAAAAAAAGAAAATTCTCGAGTAATCTGCTCTACAAAGATTAAGAAAAAACTGACCTCCTCATACAATAATTTACCATCTCGTATTACGCATCAAGATGTGAATAGTGGTATGTTGAAAAGTGGATGGCATGCAATTATTAAGCCCCAATTCTTTATGCATCAGACTAGTCAACGCTGCCTTGAAAGTAAACAGTGGGCAAAAGGTGCTCCAAAAGGGGAAGGGGTCTTACTCTTGGTCAACAGTAGGAATAAAAAGATGGAGACCATGGTAGTTAGCAAAAAGAGCAGACACAAGTATGTAGCGTCATCAGTAGTCATTGAATACTATGAATGGTTTAATTCTGAATTATTTCATTGTAACAAGCAACAACTTCCAAAATTAACCCAAGAACATTGTTGCCGTTTCTGTCATCGGAAATAATCCAACATATTAGGTTCACAGTAAGATCAATTTTGAGTTTCAAATGTTAATCTTAAAGTTCAGCTGCAATCAGCCTCATTTGCAATGTTTGGGTATTACTAAATATCACCTTAGTTAGTACATCGTTAGATTATTAGAAAAATTATTATTTGATTAAAATGAAGCTTTGATTACACTAGTCAATACCAAATTACCGCTATCATTTAGTTTTTTTATAGCCTACATCAACCCTTACTCCCCACAAACTGTAATTCCATTCAATTATAGGACAGCTTACAATAGCCTTTTCAGTAAAACCTTTGTTTATCAGTACAACAAGGAAAGGGTGTTTTAGAAGGTATTTGGTAGCACTTAGATGTGTTGCTTGTGGAGTTTGAGAGATACACGTAGGCCACAATTGTACTAAATCCTCTGATTGATATTCCGATTAAACAACTCCTTTCTTTATGGTTTTAAAAAATTCATTATTATAAACCTGTTTGTACATTAAGATAGTGGTTGATATCTTAACGGTGGTTGCAAAGCGGGAGTTGATGTGTTTGTTCCTTTACTAGAGTGGTGGGACAGTCTGTAATGGTTAAAGACAGTTGGGGTGAAAAGGAATAATGGCTGAGTAATCGAGAGTGAGAAAGCGGTTGTTCGCATCACAACTGAGGAGTACGGGTTTCTCATATCTCTGGGATTCCTGACGGTTGAGGAGTTCGGGAGAGAGCCGGAGTACAGGGCAATGTGGAGGAAAGTGCCTAGTTCGTGTGTGAATGGTGTTTGTACTGTTTGCATTCGTTCAACTGTGTTACTGCTTGAAACTAGCTCATTCAACAAGTTCCTCGTATTACCACTCTTTTCAAGCACGCTTTGGAATTTCTGTCTGCGGCAGCAAATAATATCAGATCACATAGTCATACTTGAAAGTGGTTACAGGTCTTCTAAACACACTCGAAAACAATACACAATGATCTGATAATGAAGATAACCTCGACAGACAGTGTGGTATGATCGCTATGATTAGTTGATTTCACTCAACCCATTACATGAATCGATGGTGTTTTTGCAAGTAAATTAATGTCAAATTGTTCTAAGATGTTCCAGCATTCAAAGTAACTGCTACGCAATTCATATCTTCTCATCTCCAAACAGCATGCCACTTTTCTTTGCTGGCTCTTTAAATGATGGAAAGAAACATGGGTAAAAGAAAGTCAGTAAAATATTGACAGCATTATTTGACAAACCACAACACATCAGTTTCTTGCAATACTAACACCAATTGCTGAAACTGCTGGAGCTTAGCTTCTAACCAGATCTTATCATTGATAAAGATAATTCTGTGGAGACAAAATCTCAAATCTACCATTCCTGAGACCAAGAGAGGCAGGCAGGCGGCTAGTCACCCTTGGTGTCTTATAATATGCACTAGTAGTATCTTACTGCATAAAACAGGGAGTTGGTAGTACCCATGTGGTTAGTTTGCTTTTTGAGTGTATGCTTTTTTCTTCTGACTGTCAAATGAGATTGGTTTGGTATCCAGCCGCCCAGCCAAGTCTAGGTGTATGTTAGAGCTCACCCAAACAAATGAATGGTTGCTTTATTCTTTTTGCTGTAGGTGTAGTTGAAGCTGGTCAGCATTTTATAAGTCACGTCAACCCAGTTAAAATCCCTAGGATGTAACTATTGCTAAATGTGCACTAAATTCAGACCTGTAAATCTTGTCCAAGCTGCCAGGAGTATCACATTTTTTCTTGGTTTAAGGAAATACGGCCATTTAGTTCTCAAAGATTCACTCTAGGGTAGAGAAATCTAGGAAGGTTCGTTAACACTTCCAATGTGTTAATGTCTCACGAATTGTCGAATCCAGTGGAAGCAGTTTTTTGAGACGCTAAATGAGAAAGTCCGTGAAGAGTCTTTGTACACTGGTTTGATTGTACTTGAGTCTTCCTTTTCTGTCAATTGAAATGGCGCTGCTGCCTATTCATCCCTATTATCCCTAGGATGGATAGAGTAAGTGCCCTTCTCGTCTTCATTTTGAAGTACCCTTTTTCCCTTGGTGACTTAAAAGGCTGCCTTGGCTGATAGGATGGAACAGGGAAATACTATCATTCACTATTAAATATCCCCAATGGTAGGTTAATCTAAATCACCTTGATGTGTCCTAGGAAATGGTATAGAACTGTAACTGGTAGGTTGGTTGGTTTTTTCCTTCTTGTGTCAGTGGTGGAGGACAAACTACTCTCTTGTTGGTGGGCAAGGCTGAATTTGTGACGTGTCGAATGGGCTACCCTTTGGGATCACAAAGATAGAAAAAAAGCAAGCCTCTGAAAATTGAGGGGAAGGGATTGAGCTCCACGGTTAAATGTTGTGCAAATCATCTCTCGTCTTACAATGACATCATTTAGCGAGATATTGATGGCCCTAAAATTCTGTTCTTGTTTTGGCAAAACTAGTTCTCTCCATTTAATCCCCCTGTAAATAATTCTTTTGCAATCTCCGAGTGCATTGACACGTCAAAAATATGGAGCACATACCCTATTCACGATAGGGCTTTCCGCATTAAAAATAACCTTACTATTTCTATATTCCGGTTGAAAATAAGAGATAACGAGGTGGGTATCACGGCACTTTTTCAGAGGGAAGAATATATGTTAAAGATTTAATAGGGTTGCTGACTAAATTTCAATGGAAACTGTAATTAGAGTTTCGCACTGAATTAAAAGAGAGGGAAGAGAGAAAAAAGGTATATATCTCTCTGGGAGTTGGTTGAAGATGCTGATTCCGATTCTTCGATGCTGTTCAACCAGTTCCAGAGAGGTCTTTCTATCTTACAAATTTACCCCTATCAAATTCATCAACGTGTCCAATCGGATGTGTCCAGATCTTTCGTTCTTTGTTCTTTACCGGAAGTTTTGATCCGGCTGACAAATAATGCTGAGGAAACAATCACATGGTTCGACTGAGGAACAATCACATGCTCTGGCTGATAAATCAGTATATGATTATCTTCTTTGCCTTGTTGTTGCAGATTACTAATCATAGGTTTTGGAAAATCACTTAAGGTTTTCCTGACATGGTAGTCCTTCTTCTAACAATATATAACTGAGGTGAGCGCTAGGGATGTTTTGAATCATGCAAAGGGTTGACCAAGAATGTCATAGTAAAGAGTGTCGGAAGCCTCAAAACAGCTTTTGGGAGCTACTCTTCTTCATTGAGATTAAGCCAAGGTGAGAAATTAATTTAGAATGCGAAACATTAGGCATGCAGGAACAGACTGTACGTGGAGCTATTGCAAAACCATGCTACCACCCTGTTCTGTGGAATATTAAATCTGTGCAATGCTTTTCCAGAGGGTGGGAACTCAATCCTCAACAGGATCAAGGCAATTGTTCTTGAAAGGTCTCCACCATGGAATCGTGTCGAATTGAAGTGACAAAGAAACTCGGACAAAGAAAACTCGGACAAAGAAAACTCGGACAATTTTTTTTTTGATAGACACAGACAAAGATAATGTTGAGAGAGTACTGTAATGCAAAGAATTAATAATAACTTGTTGAAGCTGCCATTCCTAATCTAGATCAAGTTATGTAGGCACAGGCTAAAGCCCATGCCTAATTTTGGGCTTCCTGTGAACACAAAACCTTTCACTCTTCAGAATATCTGGAATAATCAACATCACTTCAGCAACTTGGCCATGAAACAATTCAACTGCGAGTATTCCAAAGTTATGAATAAGGCCAAGAGGTCTTGTTTCTAATAGTTCCTCTTCTTCTCCAGTGTTATCATCAGTTTGGCGTCTTGGTTATTCAACAGGATATTCCTTCCCATTCTTCATATTGTCCTGTTGACAGTGTCAGGTTGTCAAGCTCATGTTGTCATGCCGATGACATGTCATGTTGATGTTATGGCCCCATGCTTTTGTTTGGAAACTTGTTGTCACTCTGATGAGTAGTCCTTTACTAAAATATGATATTGCATCTATCATGAAGCTTGGTAAGAACGCCTATACTTCTTTACAGCACCAGTTATTACTGTAACCCTTTGGCCGCATTCACTGCGAGTATTTGAGAAGTCATGACTCAGTCTATGCTGGTCCGGATACTAAACTCTGGGGCAGAAAGGACCATTGTCTTTTATTTGTACTAACAGTCAGTTGTTAAAACGTGATCCATGATGCTCTCCATATCTCTGACGCCAATAAATATGCATTTCAAACGTGCCATTCTCTGTCAAACCAAAGTTTACCTGAAGGACAAGCCTCAAAAGTCATTCCTGCTACACCAGCCTTCCCACTGTTTAAAATGCCTACCAAGGGCCATCCCCTAGCACCGCATTAATTGCTATCAGGGTTGGTTTTATTAGACGACTTCATCAAAATGCCAGCCAGAATGTTTCACCTCACACCAACATGGCATCTGTATGCTATGGCAGGCATCTCGCTAGTCCATTCATGACAAGAATGCCTGCTTCAGAATTGGGCTCAGAGTGGTCATCGGAATGAATGATTTTCTGTCTCTTGGATGGGTGTGAAGTCTCATCTACATAGACTGGTGGTGAGGAGGATGAATGTTAGAGATCTGACGTTCTCTGCTGGAGTATCCAGGGTTATTTGTGTTGGAGATAGGAGATCTGGCTTTATTATTTTCACACATCGTCTATCATGCAACTGAACTATCAGCAATAGTGTCATACAATGGTCATGTTAAATATTATAGGGTTTGCGATGAAGAGTGTCATGAGAGCAGGTTGAGAGCCCACATGCATAAAAATGCTGCAGCAATCTTCAATTTTAGAGTGTGGTTTGCCAGCAATACTGACACGCGACCAGTTTTAGAAGAAGCGGGAATTTGCTCCATCTCTATATCTTCACTTTGTTGCAAGGGCTGACTATGCTGGTGAGCTGGTAATCTTTGATCTTGTTGCCCAACGAAGATCTTTGTCAAAACATTACTCTGTTCTGCAACTGCGTGGGATACAAGAATGAAAATCACTGTGACGAGGAGAAGGTTGAGGTATTTCTGAACATCCCCAGCAATTCCTGTAAATGTAGGGGTACTCAAAATGTAGAGTCGCCCCTTGGTGTCTGCAGCCAAGAAGAAATGGAACTGAAGAGTAAAGGTTTCCAATGAGCAAGCTCCAATAAAGGCCATAAACGAGGAGTGACGACTTCTCAGCCACTCAGTGAGGTTTCTGATAATCACGAAAGCCAGAATTGGCATCCATGAGATATAGGGATGAGTCTTGTTGTAATTCTGTTTGACTTCAAAAGTGGCTGCAACCCCATAGTAGGCCAAACTGAGCAAAATAGCTACAATTCCCAAAAATAGGCGATTGGTGATAACGTTCATCAGGGGGAAGTTGCCTTGCTGGTATCGTAACGTAGCTACTGCAAAAACCATGCCAAAGTAGACAATGAAAATATCTAACAATGTTCTGAATCGCCATTCGTCCAGGTTCCACTGGATGTTGAAGGCGGTCTTGAGAACTAAGAACAAGACTTTGAAGGGAAGCTCAAATCTTACCAGAAGGTTCACAATCAGGGCAGAGGCTGTGATCTTGGCAAGAACTGGTGCCACTGAAGTTTCAATAGAGTTGTATGAGGGGAAAATCCTGAAAGTGATCCATACCACACAGAACCAGAATGAAACCAACGGAGCAAAGTAGTAAAATAGGTAATCAGTATCCATGACGTAGGCCAAGAGAATAGAAAGGAAGTTCATGCGAAACAAAATAGATGCAGCGCGTTGTAACGAAAAATCTCCTTTTTTGATGAAGAACGTAGTATGACCATATCCGGTCATGAATAAGTACGCTGAGACTAGTACTCTAACGAATTTGTAGATAGACAAAACTTTAGAACCTCCAGTGATGTGGTAAACAAGGATGACAGCCTGCATCCATCCTTTCCATTCCTCGGTCTGTTTTCGATTAAGGAAGGAACTATCACATGGTGTTAGGAAGGAATAACCGGCTAAAGCAATGAGGCATACCATCAACCCCCAAAATTCAGATAGTTCAAAATGCTTGGCGCCTTTACCAAAAAACTGAGTTCGATCAGAGAAGAACGAGTAGGCAAGAGCACCAGAGATGACAACAGCAGCCTTGAAAAGACCCTCGTTATGAATCGCGGGAACGGGCCATGCCACGTATTGAGCATACCGAGAATAAAGATCGGACTGAGAGTATTGATGACCAAGATAAAGAATGGGTATCAGGGCACAAAGCCCTAGAAGCAATATCTGACTCACAGTTCGGGGTTGCTTGTAGTGGACACAGCACGTCTCGGAGAAAGGGTAGACTGGACCATTGTTTGTATTGTACTTGTTGTCCAGTAGTTCCTGGTTGCATCGCACATTCAAGATAGTGTCTGCCATAGTTTTATAAACCTCATTGTGCATATGAAAACCATCTTCGTTAAACGCATACCGTCCTCCATGATCTCGCATTTTCAAAAATGAGAATGGAACGATGATTCGGGTCTCTCGATAAGGGTTCTTGTTGAAGTGATTATAGAGATAGTCGTTCATTCTAGTCAAAGACTCTGCGTCTAGGCCGGTTATACGCGACAAGTCATTGACCTCTTTCAGTCGTTTATAGTCAGGTATAAAGAGTGGAGACAATGTAATGAATTCAAAGGCTTTGCGTCCAGCGTCATCGTGAGTACTGATCACCTCATCGAGCCGCCTCAAGGACTCCTTAAAGTCTCGAAATCCAGCCTCCTTGTCCTTCCTGTTGATATGCCACGATCCCAGTGAAAGGTGTAACAGTTTTGCTTTGGTTCCTTCAAATTTGTCTTTTCCACTTGCAATGTTAGTCAACTCTGTCAACCCTTTCGATTTAAAATATGGATCCCAGAAAAATCTTAGCTGGACATTATCAATCTTCATTTCGATATCTGCATGTTTCCGGTATTTGGAGTTGTCAAACGATGGTTTAAGGCTGCGAACAAATGCCCAAAACATCTCGCGCGCATGAGAGTCGCCAACAAATATAGCAGTTTGGTTTCCAAGGCATTTTTGGGTGAAACTATTGTCGAAAGTTCGCAGCATACACTGCTTCGGTTGCCAGTTTTGTGGTGGTTGTTTACGATTCACACCTGGCTTCAACCATACACCACCATCTTCAAGAGTGCTCTTACAATTGTAGCCATCACCTGGTTCTAGTTGTCGGACCAGCAACCCTACTATGGCAATCAGGGTAAACCACCCAAGCAAATTCCTGACCATGGTTGATGACGACAACTGACTGTGGTGTGAGAAGTAAGGATGAACGTGAGACTAACATTTCATGCGTAAATAAGGCATTGTCCCTTTATAGGTCTAACAGTGATCTACAAATATGGTTACTTCCCTTTGTGCCCTTAAAAGATTTGCATCAATTAAGAATAATATCACATGATGAAATATTAATGATTCTGATTATTGCCATAGTATGGCGTCTACCACCACCCTCTAACGGATGGTGGAGGTTCGGACAGTCATCCCGAGATGATTCAAACCCTAACTTTGATAGATCTCGACAACTTTGTCGATCTGTGTGGTTTTTGAGGATCAACAGGTCCAGAAAAAAGCAATCATTGGCAGAGTCAGGGAGAAGGTTATGGGAGCTGGTTAATACCTTCAAACATCCAGTACAATAAACTACACTCTCTTGCAGTCAGCTTCAAAGGATCTGAGTCGTGTCGTATTCTCCACCCGTTTGAGTTTATGTAACAATTTTGAGTGACAGCATATTTATGCATAACGGTCGTGGCTGAATGACCAATTGTTGTGCCACTAGATAACCAAAAACCAGCGATCACTTCAAAGCAACTACAAAGTTGGAAAACCCCTTAAATAGAGTTTTCAAAATTTGCCGAATTTTTGAGCCTCAACTCTACAATATTTATACCAGGAAATTAATGACAAACCAATGTCTCGGACGCGTAAAAATAGATGAAAATTTTTGGGTTCGTAACATACCAACCAAACCTTATTAGGGTTTACTTTGGATGCATTAGGAAACAGCAGTCCCTAAATTTAGAAGTCTTCAAATTCTATCTCAAGTTGCGAAACTTTCCTTTTGGATGGATGTGGATTACTCAGAGAAACATGTTACGATGATCATATCCTTGTCTCAAGTTTTGCTTCTAATAGAATCCAGGAAAGTATTTCATCCAACGATATTTATTACAAATTAAACTATCGTAAGGTCACATGGAAAGCTCAAATTGCTCAAGGTTACACCAACCCTTTACTTCTAGACTCACTAAGGACATGAATGACTGCAACATCTATGCAACCCTCTAGTGGAATCAGCCGATTTAGAAGTTAGTCTGGTCGCATTTTTGTCACGGCCTTATTCTTTGACTGCTGCTGTTTCTTTGCGTATCTCGTTTAGGACAACTGAAGGTTCAAAAAAAGCTCTTGTTGCGGGGTAAAATGTGAACCAAAGCGAGGTAGAAGAGAGTGGAGAGACGTTTTTGGAAGTTTTATGTTTAAAGGTGCGACCTTTTTTTTGGTGCAGCACAGTCTAGAGAAACCAAAAAATTGCTAGTAAAAAGCTCTTAGCTCTGGCTCTCTTTATAAACCCCACCCCTTCATGTATCCATTACAGTTAAAGTTGGGCTTTGGCCCCCTTGATACAATACAAAGCTGCAGGAGAAAACCTTGCCGAGGGTATTTCAACAACTGTGAAGATTCTTTTAAACAACAAAGAAATGCACAATTAAACACTCCGTTTACAATAAAACGAAGCTAAGTTGGAAGTGTGCCATAGCGTTGAGGCAGTGCACCCGAAAAAAAGCTCTGTCCGGTTTTTTAAATTCATTCAAGCTTCTTGGTGTCGTGTTATTACCATGAGGCTGACCCTGGTAAACTCAAACTTTAATGTCTTTTTTTTTTTTTTTTTTTTTTTTGCAGGGAAGTGCTACTTTGACACTGGTATCCATGACACCTTGGAATAAATGCGAGGCAAAAATAGTCAAGGACTGTGTCCCTATCAAGCTGATAGTATCCGTACCTTTCTCTTGTGGCATTATTCAGTGATCAGCTGTTGGAAAAAGTGGATGTCCAAGTTCCACTGTCAAGATTGGTTTTAAGTGAAGGAGAGTAGGCTACTAATGCTTAAAATATCAGAGAACTAGAATAAATGGGAAGAATAAGAGTTCTGGAAAAGCCTTTGACATCAAGAGCGTGACAGGAACAAAGTAGATAAGGTATTTCAGCCCCATCTGCTGACACTAGTTCTACTGGCCGTGTACTCGCGATTCTCTACCGAAATGAGATATTACAGGGGTAACTTTGATCAATCAAGTTTAATGTAATGAGCTGTATTCCTGTCTTTCGTCATTGCCGTAGGATGTTGTCAAAATTAATTCGTTGGTTGCTGTATAGTTGAGCTTCACTTTCTGTCGTATCCATTCTAGTGAATATGAAAAAGCCTGCACGGATACTCCTTACAATGCTGATCCAATTTACCAGGACAGACTTACAGACCCATAGGTGGTTAGATAGTCACTTAATGTTCGACTTCTTGTGCTGGTATAACGACTAGTCAAATCAGTGTTCGGTGAAGTTTTGCAAATGGGACTTTGGGAGAGCATAAGGCCTTCACTGGGACATATGTTGAGGAATCAAATTCACTGCTTCTTTCTGACTGAGATTCCATATAAAAGTGATAGTGTTTGTGGCAAAGAGATAATGGACTTGTGCGAGGCAGGCTGATGTTCACACGACACAGTGTCAGATATTTCAGCACTTATATATTGATCATCAACTTATCGAAATATCATTGCCAATTGGTTGCGTTTGTCTGAAGATTGTGAGTGTCAAAATATACGAACTGCCTTCCCTATATTGTCGACTCTGGGTTGCAAGTTCAGACAACTTACAGGACAAGAGATTCTGGAGATATAGGGCTGACAAATAGAATTATATAGACTTAAATAACTTACAGGGACTAAAGGTCAAATAGGTGGCCATATGCCTATATGAGTTTCAGTAGAGTATGGCATGCACCTTACAAATACCAGAGAGAGAGAGAGAGAGAGAGAGAGAGAGAGAGAGAGAGA
>ULGR01000007.1:658581-840807 GCA_900519005.1 Yarrowia phangngaensis
AGCTTGCAGGAGCTCCTCTTTTCTTTGTTCCTCTTCTCTTTGTTCCTTGATATGTTTCTTTATTTCATTAAGGTGAGACATGATTTTAGTATTTGTCTCACTTTATTTCTTTGTTTCGTCTTTTAGGCTATTCGCTTAAGGTCTTTGTGACCATCCTACAGTTCCGCTTGCAACCTCTCTGTATTCTATTTACTAACACAGTCACACAACTTCCTCTTGGAACTGCTCAAACTTACTTACATCACCTACTACTTTGGCCCTACCAACCCCAGTGCTAAGGACGTACAGGAATGGTTTGAATGCCTAGACCAGGTCCCGTTCATGCAAAATTACTCTGACTTGTACTCTTATTCCATACTCATCTCGTTGGTATTACTGGACCTTGACCAACAGTTTGATATTCCCACAGATCAGGATGATCGAATTGAGGAGTCCCCAGAGTCATTGCCTTCTATTCCGGATAACGTCTACTTCAAGGACCCCAAAACTCTTTCAGCCATCAACAACATCATTCTAGAGCACCTCGGAGATGCCTTCTGGAGCCCTATAATTTTGGCATGGTCTCACGTGTTCCAAAGAGTAGCTATTAGACAAGAAGAAACTGATGATCAAGCTCTGGTGCCTTTGATCCAGGATATCGACGTTGGTCCATACGCTTACTGTAAAGATTTGGCGGTCCAAGCTATGCGAAATAATGTTTTGCTGGTGACACAAAACGCGTATCGTGGATTGGATAAAAAGGTACCAGAACATTCCATGGTGTTTATGTCTTTGTGTCGAGCCAATTTCGGCGTTTTACCCTTATCGGAATCGTTTTCACAACTGGTTGCTACTCTGATGGACCCTTACCCAGATTATAGTCGATATCTTTTGGAAAACACCGTGAAGTTCCGAGATGTTTTATTGGTGGCTCTTTCTCGATGTCCATTCAATATTGAACCTTTTCTGAATATTATGATGGCCATGGATGGTCAAACGGCGTTTTCTGAAATATACCAAATGAGTACGTTTATGCATCAACTCTTTCCAGGATTCAAAGATTACACTTTCTCCGAAACCGATACAAGTGTAATTACCTTAACTGGAGATATCGAGATCTTTGAAGAGTTCTCGATTCCTGCCGGAACTTCTGGTACTCTTGTTCCTGGTGATAATATTCCCCCTTTGGTGATGTGGGCTACTCCATTCAACGGCTGGTCATATCTGGGGAGAGTTCTTTCTGAGGTCGGAGGACGGTCTGCTGCGTTGATTATTAAACTGATTCGGACTGTGATTGAGAAAATTGGCGATATTGATGCGGCGGAGGAGTTACTCAGAAGCGCTTCTTTATGGTCTGAGGAAGATGTCGTTGAGGTTATTGCCAAGCATTTGATTGACGCATATGCTAACCAGCATCTTTTTGTGGCGTCTGAATGTGTCAAATTTTTCGTTACTCTAGGTGAATTCCAACCTGGCCGAATTTGGCCATTTTTGTCTAGGTCGGGTATTCTTGCCCAACATGGCCGGTCTGGACTCGCCTCCATGGTTCTCGGAAGCACCGAAATCGTCAACGGAGAGTATTCCTTGACCTTGGGACTACTGGACTTGGCCGATACTCTCGTAGGACATGCGGTATCTGTTGACAGCAGTGTTTCTGCCAAAGTTCAAAGTGATGTTCTTCTGAAACTCACACGACACTTCATCGATGTGTTTGAGTCGTGTAGCTATTGGAAGTATGTCAACAAGGACCAACGAGTTGAAGTTATGTCCAAGAGTGTTCGAATGTTCCAGAAAATCGTCCACTTCACTTATTCAATGGACAATGTTGTGCCTGTGCTTCAACCCAGTGCAGAGTACATCTTGGAGAGTTTTCTGGCATCTTCCGGCGAAGGTCTAGGACCCCAAAGACCGCTTTTGGCCTGTCTGGAATCTACTTCTGTGGAATGGGTGAATTCTGCTTTGGAATTTTTAACCAAAATCGTCAAAGTTCGAACACATCTGGAACTACCACCTTCCGTGCTGGAAAAAAAGCTTTTCTTGGCTAGTCCTGGATTAGTTGAAGTTTACCAACAATTTCCATTCCACAAGAAGGTTATTGATCTGCTGACTGCTCTAGTTGAGTCGAGTTGGATCGATAGTGATCAGCCTAGTTTGTTGGCTCATTTAGGCCAGTACCATTCACAACTTTTGCTGAAATCGCTTATTTCCGCTTTGGAGAATTCTCTAGAAACTACAGAATCGATTATTTCCATCTGCTCGTTCTTTGGAGCTGTTGTTAATGGTTCTTCCAGACAGGATGGATTGTCCATTCTTCTCGTTGCCGAGAAGGGGTCTCTTCTGGAGGTGATTGAGAAACGGGCTCTTGAAACCACAGAGTACAACTCCCGCACATTTGTGCACATCTCAAAGGCAATTTCTCTGGCTAGAAACACATGGTCGACTGTCACCAAAACCTCCAAAGAACGACTAGTCAAACTGGTGGAAAAAATGATCGATGTGGTCGATTCTGTACCACTACAACTTCCTCAGGAGCTTCGCAGCCCCAAAAAGGCATCCAACAAGTCGGTGACTGTGGAGGTTGCTTACCAGCGATTTTCAGCTGCCAAAGCTGTTCAGGTGGTTGCCCAGGAGTTATTCAAGGACCCCGAAACTGTTGGATCTGTAGTCAAGAAGCGATGGGGAGATTCCATTCTATTGAAGATGACCAAATCGTTCTCCTCCATCCAGCTATACAGATCGTCTCTACATGGAAACCTTGTTCGAAACTTCCAATCCAAGTTTGACCGTGAATTGTTCCAATTTACGAAAAAAGATCCTCGAAAGTACGGAGGAAATTTCGTTTACGATCTAGACGATATGCAGGCGGTTTTCGGCCATTCCTTGGGAGAATTCCACAATGAGATCTCCGAGGCGAACCTCAATCTCTCATTGGTCAATTCTGAAACTGAACTATCTTTGGCTTGGGGACAATTTCTGGTGGTTGCTGTGGATGTAAAAATCGTCTCTAATCTTGCAGATATTGTTCTTTCGCTATTGGACATCTCCTTGGGAGGAATGATTGCTCCTGTATTTGAACCTGTTTATCATGCAAGACTGGAAGTGATTTTCCATATCATTAAGTCGGCCAAGAATATCGATATCACTGAAGCCCTGAGGCTGTGCTGGGCTATTCTGGAATCTACAGATATCTCGTTTTTGGCCTCATTATCGTCAGACCGTCCCAAACTGCTGTATAAGCCTGTTTTGAGAAGTATCAGTATTCTTGTTGAGCAAGCTCTTCAGAAACCAGAAACAGATATGGCCCAGGTTTTACATGGAATTTCTGATATTGTACTGTGCAAGGGATCTTCAGTTTTATCATCTGCTCTTCAATCCAGCAATTGTCAAGTTGATCTCCTGATTGAAGATCTTCGAATCATGGTTGTGTTGCTGCGAAACTTCCTTGCATTTGAACATTCTTGTGTCCCTATTTCGTTAGCTCAATTTGCACTCAAAATCCAAGACACAGGCAGTATCCGCTCCTTGTTGTCGTTGTACTCGTTTTCGCAAGAAATCGATCCTGTTTTCGGCGAGCTGACTCTGTTGTTCCTTCTGGAACTGGTTCAGAATGATCAACTGTCTGAACAAGTGGTGCTGAATGGTCTTATTGGCGCACTCACTGAAGCTCCAATTTCTCGTGAAATCCAAAAGGGAGGACTCAACCAAGGAAGAATGTACCATATTTGGATTCGTGGCATTCTTCCCATCATGTTGTCAGTTCTTGTGAAACTCGGAGGACGAATTTCGCCAGAAATTTCAATGCTCCTCACTTTCTTCCAACAACAGCTAGAAACTGCAGTCAGAAATCTCATGGAACCCATTGCCGTATCTTTATCATTTGTCGATGAACTTCAGCAGATTGTCGTGTTGTTGCAGGTTGTTCCCAACGAGCTGAAGGATACTTATAAGCCGGCCATTATGGATGGAATCAACTACCTTCAAAAACATCCGAAATTGTTGGCGTCGTTGACAACAGTTGGAAACTCGGCAGAACAACAACTTCATGAAGACATCGGATCCAATGGAGTGTCAAAGTTGGTGACCAAGATTCTCGATAGACTTGAGGAGGTGTCCACACTTTGTGGCGGCTATGAGTGAGTGACCAACTGATTAATTTATGTACTAAATGTATTGTAGATTTATTAAAGATCTGACAAAGTTTGTATCAAGATCCAGCGTCTACACACAAGTGATAGAAAGTTCTATTTACAATGATAAATATCTATACATAAATAATAACGCTAGGCGTGCTTGAAACAACATCGGTCGTTGTAGGCGCAGGTTCCGGTTCGCAGCCAGTTCTGGCACAACTTGGACCGCCACTTGGGGGGACGGTCAACGTTCTTGAGCTCATGTTCACCGTGGGCAAACTGGCACTTTTCGCCATAAGAGCACGAACCGGTCTTCTGGAACGACGAACACATCTCGGTCTTGTACAGCTCCGAGTTAATGTTGGCCTTTCGCCGGGGCTGCTGGGTGTTGGTGGGAAGCTGGTTCATGGGAACTTGGTTCATAGGGACTTGACCCATAGAAGGAACCTGGTTCATGGGCTGGTTCATAGGAGGAACTTGTCCCATGGGAGGCACCTGGTTCATTGTCTGGCCCATAGGCTGGCCCATAGGTTGTCCCATGGGCATTCCTGAGAGTCCAGTGTTCATTCCGGTACCCATTCCATTAGGAGAAAGACCATTGGGGTTGTTCATTCCGTGAATGGAAGACATTCCATGGCCGTTGACTCCAGAAGGAACGCCAACACCGTGACCACCCACGCCTTGAGCAGTCACTCTCCGTTTATCGTCCCAAGGGTCGAAATGGTACTCTTCATAGTACGCAGGAGCTGAGGTGGGAGTGCCAAACCCGTTTCCATAACCTAGGTTGTTGAGAGAAACCGTGGAATTGGCATGGGTGGCATAATGAGACGATCGTCCAAATCCAACCGAAGTCTCATCGTTGAGGTAGCTCATATCGATTCCGGGGAAGTCGTTGACTCCCTGAGAAGACATGGTGGCAGCAGGACGATGAGTGGCAATTCCAGCGCCTACGGCGCCAACGGGAGAAGTGGTGGATGGCTCAAAGGGTGCAAACTTGGAGGTTGTTCCAGTAGCAGGGGCCGAATTATTCCCAGATCCAGAATCGTCTCCCCAAATATCTGATTTGATTCCTAGAGAGAAAGGAGACGAAATTCGGGTGGAGGTGGGACGAGACAGAAAGCCCGAAGAAAATAACCGATCATGCTTCCCGCCGCCAGTAGGCACTCCATGAACGGATCCAGGAGCAGAACCAGGAGCAGACCCGGGGGCAGAGCCGGCCGGGGTAATCACGTGGCCGGTCAGATCCGTGGAGGAGCCTACAGGAGACGACTGCACCGAGTTCAGTGACAGGTTACCGGAACCTGGGACTGGGCCTGGGCCTGGTCCTGGTCCTGGTCCTGTTCCTGTTCCTTGGCCTGACACAAAAGAAGACACCGGTTTCGGCTGCAGCAACGAGTGATGCTGCTGGTACTGATTTCCCAGAGGGCCGCCAGTAGCTCCTCCTTTGCCGTCACCATATTCAAAGGACATGAGCATGGGATCAAAATAAAGGAATAATAAATAGGAAATAAATAGGGTATAAATAAAGGTCACAGAAATGTAACCGTGTTTGTGTCAACCGCCGTGTTTGTGTGTAACGTGATGGTTTGTGCAACGTATTCGTTTGTGTATGCCCGTAATTGTTTCCCCCCTCTTCTTCCAAATGAAACACAAAATCGCTGGTACGGGACTGTTTTCCGCTGGATGTCGGGAGAAGTGTGTTTTTGCGAACTCGCTTGGTGTGGAGAGTTTGGTAACTAGACAAGGTGTGGGAAAATTCTAGGTTGACGTTTAAAAGTTTGCAGGTAGGGTAATCTGCGGGGTGTTACAGGTGCGGTGTGATGAAGTTTCAGAACCGGTGTCAGATCGTATGGAAGTCGTCATTTTTTGGTTTTGTGTCCGTCTCACACATATCTTGTACACCCTTTTGACCATCTCCATCAGCTTTACTACTCGTCTCTTTCCATGTGGTTGGTCATGAGTTAGAGTTTGGGACAATACACACCAGTTATTTAAATCATCGAGAACGTTTAGAAGACGATTTTCGTACATCTCCGTATTACATGTTTTGTTTTTGTGACTGTTGGTTAATGTTACACGTTGTTTGTCACCATTCGTATTATGTATCACAACATTTGTGTCGTCATTGCTCTTCTACCTCCTTCCATTCTTCGACTAGCTGCAGATGTACAGCAGGACTGCATGACGCATAATTGATCTGACCTTTATCATTGGTCACATACACTAGTGCTATAAACAGAAGTGTGATAAATCCATGTTTAACGCAGAGCCAATGGAGCCTCGACTTTTTAACCCGCAACATTAACGATTTGTATTATTTTCATCCAACATTTTCTGGAAACCACACGGCTTTTGTGGTGTCAAATGTCACCTACTCATGAGCGGATCAGTCTAGGCCACAACAGTAATTTTAATTATTGCTTCAGAATTAAAATTAGGGTGGGACAACTTTATTTCGGGGTCACGTCGTCACCGTTCGCGTGGTGCACATAGAGGGGGGGGGGGCATGATTGTCACCGACTTGTACCACGGGTATCCGTTGTCACCGATTTAACTACAGCATTTTTTCAGGTTATACCACTTAATTCAGGTGTATATACACCAACTGCATGAACGTCACCACTTATTTAACTAACAGCATTGCATTTACTTCTTTAACAGCACGGTCACGCAATTATCTGTGGATTACTTGACAGTCTGATACATTAATCTCCTGCTTAGGTTCACTTCAAAAAATACAATGCTCTATATGTTAAGTCTGAATAATTTTTCCTCCTAGAAAGTAGTCTTCTTGCCCTTGAACTCGCCCAGAGGAGCAGAGTTGGCTCCAGTGTTGAAGCTTCGGCCACCTCGGCCTCCGCCAAAGCCTCCTCGACCTCCTCGGTTACCGCCAAAGCCTCCACGGCCTCCTCGGTTGCCTCCTCGGCCACCGTTACCTCCGAAACCACCTCGGCCTCCACCGTTGCCTCCAGCGGGTCGGGGAGAGGTGTAGTCGAGTCGGAAAGATCGTCCGAGGTACTCGTAGCCAGCAAGACCCTCAAGGGCAGCCTTGGCCTCGTCAGTGGAGCCGAACTGGACGTATCCGAAGCCCTTGGGCTGCTCGGTGTCAGGGTGGGTAGGAAGTCGGATGGAAACAACGGAACCGTACTCGCCAAAGATGGGGAAAAGATCATCTCGGTTGGTGTCGAAAGACAGGTTTCCAACAAACAGGGTGTCGGAGGGCTGAGAAAGCTGATCGCCGTACTGAGAGGCTCGATCTCGCTGCTTCTCGATAGGAGTCTGTCGAACGTTGGTGGAGATATCGAGTCGAACGGTTCGGCCGTCGATTTCCTTGTCCTGGAACTGCTCAACGCACTTCAGGGCATCAGCACCAGACTCAAAGTCAATGTATCCGAAACCCTTGGATCGGCCAGTAGCCCTCTCGGTGATGACTCGAGCAGACACGGCTCCAGAGTCAGCAAACTCCTTGGTAAGCCAGTCGTCATCGACGTTCCAAGAAAGACCTCCAACAAAGACGGTCTTGAACTCGGGCTCGGAAGAAGTGGACTCGGTCTGTTCGGTCTTCTCGGTCTTCTTCTCAGCCTTCTTGGGCTCGTCAACCTCCATCTCAGAGTCAGAGTCAGAAGAATCAGAGTCAGAGGAATCAGAATCAGAAGAGTCGGAAGAATCATCCTTCTTGGTCTTCTTCTCATCCTCAGAGTCAGAAGAGTCAGAGTCAGAGTCAGAGTCAGAGTCAGAGTCAGAGTCAGAAGACTCCTTCTTCTCCTCCTTCTTCTCGTCCTCGGAATCAGAGTCAGAGTCAGAAGAATCGGAAGAGTCAGAAGAATCAGAAGACTCCTCCTTCTTGGCCTTCTTGGCCTTCTTGGTCTTCTTCTCATCCTCAGAGCTGGAAGAGTCAGAGTCAGAGTCAGAGCTGGAGTCAGAGTCAGAGCTGGAATCAGAAGCATCGCTCATCTCAGCATCCTCATCCTCAGAAGAGGAAGAAGAGTCAGACTCCTCCTTCTTGGAAATCTCAATGGACTTAGCAAGAGCCTCAGCCTTCTTGGAAGACACCTTGGCCTTCTTCTCAGACTTGGAGGGCTTGGTAACGCCCTTGGCAGAAGACTTGGTTTTGGATCCCATTATTGATAATTGTTATGAAAGTAATGGGGTGTAGATGAAAGAAACCTATCAAGGTGAAAAATCTTATGCAACTTTTTTTTTTTTGGAAACAAACTTTCCTAAAATTTTCAGTCAAACAAAGAAATCCATGCATATATCAAACCTTATCTGAAAAAACCTTACAGCGTTACGTCAGGTGACTGTAAGTAGTGATACTACCATTACGAGGAATCGGGTTGGGGTATGGATATAATGAGATACAATTAAGATCATATGACAGATTAACTACGTTTTTCATCGTTGGACAACCACATTGAGGGGATACACAGGACATAACCTTAAACTTTGCACTTTACACTGATTCGGTGACTTTTATGTACCCCACATTGACTGACGAGGGCTATTCACGTGACATCATCTTGAACTTGTCCGGTTCGTATAGCCCAACCTGTTTAAACTCGTAGAACTCTGTCCTTACGTTACGTCAAATGTAGAAATTTCAGTATTTACTATTGCTACTTTTATCGATTCCAACATTTTCACAAATGTTACAGCTTACTGTAGCTCAACAACCTCGGAACCATCGTAGGCCAACTCCTGGACTTCCCATCTGCAGTCAATGTTCTCCTTCTTGAATCGGGCGACGATTTCCGTGGCAATGACCTCAAAGTTATCAGTAGCCAGAGCAAGGATGGTAGGGCCAGCTCCAGACAAACAAATACCCAGCAAACCCTCGTGGGTCTTAGGGGTGACCGAGGCAAGAATCTCGGGCAGTCCTGGAATCAGAGTCTTTCGGTAAGGCTGATGGACCTTATCCTGCATAGCCTGGTAGATGAGATCAGCCTGTGGGGGAGATCGGGTGAGGGCAGTGGTCAAGACGGCCAGTCGTTGAAGATTGAAGATCATATCTGCGGCAGTGTAAGCGGTGGGAAGTACTCCTCGAGCGGTAGCAGTAGAGACCTCAAAGTTGGGGATGATGACGATGGCCTTGATTTCTCGGCACCAATCGTACTTGATATGGTGCCCGATATTGAATGGGGGCTCAGGAGGAACCAGACCGGTATCTTTACCTCCAGCAGGTTCAGGAAGAACCTCAGCAAGAGGAATCTCAACTCGTTCAAGATCAGAAGCAGAAAGCTCTCTCAGATACGAGCCCACAAATCCACCCATCATGGCAGCAGTAATATTGTCTGGGTGACGTTCGATCATGAGACAGTAATCGAGCATTCGCTGTTTGGAAAAGCCCAGCTTTCCGACCTCGTTTCCGAGCATCACACCGGCCACTACAGCAGCTCCAGACGAGCCCATTCCTCGTCCCAACGGAATGGGGTTATTAACGTGAATGAAGGTTCCTGCGGGGAAAGTTCGGATACCGTTGCATCGTAGAACGTACAAAGCCACTCGGGTCACGAGATTGTGGTCGCTGGCAAGAGGTACACCGTCAGCACCTTCGCCCTCATAGGTGATGATGCAGTTGTTGGGGTCCTTGGACTCGAAGGGCTTGGACGAGTCGATTTCCACAGTGAGCACGAGAAACTTGGCCAGAGCAAGTCCCAGAACGTCAAAACCAGGGCCGATATTGGCCGAGGATGCTGGGACGGAAATTTGGAATTTTCGAGGCATGGTAATAGTCAGAGGTGGTGATGGAGTTAAAGTTTGGAAAATGCAACAATTGAGTTTGGCAGAAGAGGGGCATACGATACCTACGACCTTTGGGGGTATTTTCCTGCTGGAGTTGAATGTAAGTGACCATTTTGGTTTGAATACGGAAGCACTTGACCTGTCAGATAATCTTTATTTTAGAGTGTTCACCTTAAAATATAAAAATTTCCTCTTTAGGTGTACAACTCAGTTAGAGTTTGAATTAGAGTTTTTCAGAGTCATCAATTACCGTTTGCAAGAGACCTATTTGTGATTACTTTGAGAGTTGTACAGTAGACATCTATCCAAGATCTGCGTAGAGTAGGTTAGTATAGAGGTAGTATCGAATGATTTAATGGAGAGTTGTCCGTTAAATTTTTATCCTCTGATCCATTTGCCCTTTTTAGATACAAGGATGCGCAGATCAAGATCTTCAAGACTGGAGCTGAGGGAGCTGACAAGAACATTTCTCTCTCTGAAGAAGGCTAAGCAGCTGGAGTCTACTAAGAAGATGGTCATCAAGAAGGACGAGTCCCTGGATAGGCCTCAGACGATAAATGCTCGGCCAAGATTAGAGACAACTACTCACTATCAAGCTCATTGGATAGGTTCACCGACAGCGCTTGTGTGACCTTCACAACGCTTACCGGGCAGAGCTGACTCCGAGTCTTCTATTCCTGTCACTAAGAGAGATTGAGCCCGTGGTGGACTGGTTACTGTATGGTCATTCTGGCTCCTTCTGGATCAATACCTCATTAGTACTAGTGAAGTCACTTGAAACAACTGGCCAAACCATCTTCCTTACTTGAGGTTGAGAGAAAGGCTTGAGGTTGGATAAGGTCACATCCAGAGAAGATGGTTATTGTTCAAGAAGAACGTGGATGAGATATATGAGTCAGGTAAAATATTCTAGTGACTACTCTTCTGAGCATTTTGAAACAGCGGTGGTAGTTTTCTCCGTTCAGAATAATCTTGAGATGAAGATGCGTGGAAAAAATCAGTGTCAGGGTTATGGAGGAAGACGTCACTAGAGGTATGACGAGGGTTTTCAGGCCATTTCCCTGTTGCGTATGAAGTGTGAGTAACGAGATTCCCGAATTCTGTGAAGCTGTCGATGAAATCTCGAAAGCTGGTATTCCAGAGGTAAACCAAATGGATGTTTCTGAAGCAGCTGATGTTTTGAATCCTGCTCCTTTCCCTCTGCAGTCTTCCCTTTACAGGGTTAGCCAGGGTTAGCCAGGGTTAGTCTTCCCGTTACAGTCTTCCCTTTAACAGATCATTGAAACTACTTGACACCCAAATGTAAACAAAATTAACAAAATCAACAAAAATTAACAATTACCATTTCAGAAATCGCACGACTATAACAAAAATCAACAATTACCATTTCAGAAATCGCACGACTATGAATTCTTTGAAACACCTCCACTCTCCTGCCAATCCCACTTAGGTTCCTAAAGTAATGAAGACAGTCACTCTTATGACAATCACTATTCCATCGAAAATCGGAGATTTCAATCACTGGGAAGAGTTATTAACAACTCTCACACTTTGGCAGCTCTTATCCCTGCTAAGTTAAAAACTGTAACGCTCTGCGAAAAAAACATCTTCCAAAATTAAACAGTTGTCACACTCCTTGCGCTATTACAACATGTAGCTGGGGCCTACTTACGCTCTCTTAGACTTACATCTCCACTTTTAAGGTCATCACTTTTCAAACCTTAACCTTATTATTAATCCAAATAAGGACCAACTCGTAACTGAACAAGGAAATAGTTTCGAAAAAGTAGAAATTAAACTAAAACCATAATTCTCATTTGTCAAGTAATCGTCTTTAAATTTTTTTTCTTTGTTCAGAAGGCCAGAACTTCATTCCTCCATCGTCTCACGTGACTCTGCATCCGCATACATTACGCCCACTGCTCCTTCCTCTCACCACACAATCATGCTTAGAGGAATCAAACCGTCTAGACTTCCTCTGGGTCGTTCTCATCGGCTATATTCTACCAAACCAGGTGATACGAGCATCACAACTTTGTCTAATGGTCTTCGAGTTGCTGTTAGGCCTTGTCCTGGGTTTTTCTCGGCCCTAGGGTTGTATGTTGATGCGGGATCTCGATTTGAGCCGCGTAAACTGAGTGGCGTCAGTCATATTATGGACCGTCTTGCATTCAAGCAGGCCACTGAAAGAAGAAGTGCTGATGACGTTGCCGATACTATTGAAAGTCTGGGAGGCAACTTTTTCGGGTCCAGTGCACGAGAAAGCATCATTTATCAAGCCACCGTGTTCAACAAGGACATTGAGACTGCTTTGGCGCTTCTTGCTGAGAGTGTTATTGTGCCTCAAATCACTCCGGAAGATGTAGGAGAGAAGAAGAAGACGATGGAGTTTGAGCTTGACCAGTTGTGGAAGGAGCCATCTTTGATTCTTCCTGAAGTCGTACATATGACTGCTTATGACGGGACTCTTGGAAACCCGTTGGTTTGCCCCTATGAGCAGCTTCCCAACATTACCGCTCAGACCGTTCAACAATACAGAGACTTGTTCTACCACCCTGAACGGTTTGTTCTAGGATTTGTGGGCGTTCCTGAAGAAGCCGCGGTGGAGCTGGCAGAGAAGTATTTTGGCTGGATGAAACCAGGCCAGAAACAAATTGATAACTCTCCCAGTCATTATACCGGAGGAGAGCAATTTATGGACGCTGCTGATACAGAGTTTGCCCATATTCATGTAGCTTACGAGGGTCTTCCTGCAAATGATCCAGACGTTTATGCGTTATCATGTTTGCAGACTCTTTTGGGTGGAGGAGGCTCTTTTTCGGCTGGAGGTCCTGGAAAGGGAATGTACTCCAGATTGTACTTGAACGTTCTCAACCGGTTTGGATACATTGAATCTTGTCAAGCATTCAACTACCATCATAGCGATTCTGGTATTTTCGGAATTGCTGCTTCCTGTGTCCCTAATGCTGCTCCCTACATGGCTGACGTGATTGGTCGACAGCTAGCTCTGACTTTCACAGACGGAGAAGGTGGACTGACTCATCAGGAGGTTGAACGAGCCAAGAACCAGCTGCGATCATCACTGTTGATGCAGCTCGAGTCCAAGGTTGTTCAGCTCGACGATATGGGCCGACAAATCCAGCTGCATGGCCGAACTGTTCCCGTCACGGAAATGTGCTCTAAAATCGAAAGTCTCACCGTCAAGGATATCCAGCGGGTGGCCCAACGAGTGCTGACAGGAAACAGCAACAACCCCGGAAACGGCTCTGGAAAGCCCACCGTGGTGATGAACGGAGTCCGAGCATGGTTTGGAGATGTGGAACTGGTTCTGGCCAAGTACGGACTCGGCAAGCAGTCCAAGGGCGGCATCCACACCTCGTCCAGAGCAAGAAACGAGGCCAGAAAGAACTGGTGGTAGTGTATATAGAGATGTAGGTAATGAGCAATAGACGACTGATACGGAGCAATCCATGAAGTGGAGGTTTCTAGATATTGTTGAAATCTGAAGATACGATGAAGTCTACATTCAAGAGCATGGTGGGATAGGTATGGTTTGTAGAATTACATATTGGTAAAACTTTGCCTTGGGCGACTCTTTGGGACTGCTTTGTGTTGTCTATTATGAGTTTCTCAACTCTCTAAGTTCATGGGGTTTCCAACGTGACGGAATCCCTCACAATCACATTCTCTGGGAAGCAATTTACATGGAACGGCGACTCAAAATGGTGCTACTCTACAAGCGAAGTGTACTTTAAATTAAACTTCAGGACCAAAAGTTTAAGCAAGATTGTAAAAACTCAAAATAAACTTGCATATAATTTCCTAATCAGGCAAACTACTAAACCTTAATGAATAACACTACTTTCCTAATTCGGAATGTTAACTCTTCCATCAGCCAACAAAAGTTTATCCCCTCGACCTACCAACTTTGGATTTGTCTCTCAGCAGTCATAAATCTCAATCTTCAACTACTCTTCACCCCTCTCCTTACAATGCTTCAACTTCCGACCGAGCTTAAAACCCTGATACTTCAAAACTTGGACTACTTTGATCATGTATCTCTCAGCCATACCTGCTTCGTGAATTAGTCAAAAAACCTTTAAAGTTGATGACAATGTCGGTTTTGAAGTTTGCCAAAAATGGGCCCCTTGAATAACTCGAGCCGAAAAACCGAGAATTGTGCTTTGGAAAGACTTAATTTCGGAGTTTGAGATGGTGTCGTCTCGTGCAAGAAAACGCCCAGTGATCAAGGTTCTTGGATATTCAAGAATGCGGCCCACTCAGAAAGTGTCAAAAGGAAAAGGCTGTCTCCCACCAGTTGATAGATGCTATTCCCCTGGAGTTTCTTTGTTTAGTTGCAGACCTACTTTTAATTGTGGAGTAGATAAAGTAGCATTCCAAGATGAGGAACTACTTTTTTTGCCACAGATGGGGGGTTCGATATAACATGAAACAAAGAAAACGACCAAATTATGGAGCTCCTCAAGATATGAACTGAGAGATAACAACCACATCTACAAAAATGGTCTTGGCGAGTGGAAGTTTCAACTACAGGGGGAGTTATTCGAAAAGAACTACATGTAGTAGATGTTGGCATATTTACAAACCCTCCACCTTGATTGCTATATTGAAAGGAGAAGATTCACGAGGATTATATTTCATTAAGATAATACAAGACCTTAAGTTCTATTCTACCCCCGAACTACAAAGGAATTTGAAACCGTCAGGATACTGGAGCACAATGACCTCCCGTTTGTTATCATTCTCTATGAAGGCGTTAGAGGTATTAATCACCTGGTTTATCTGGATTGGAAGGCAGGTACTATTTATAACCTGTTTGAAGTTACTTCGAACAATAATGACATCCCAATATTATTGACGGGGCCTATCATGTATGTTCTTTTGAAAACACGTTTGGTTAAAGTGTTTGTTGATTTTTCAATATGACATTCAAAATTGTCTTGTGACAAGCAAGGTTTCTCATACCTCGAAACTGATTTCCAACTACGTGAGATCTCCTGTTTGTCGTCTCTTGGAACTTGTTGATCTAGAAGGGCCACGGTGCGATCTGTTGTTCCGATTTTGTCATTTCCATCTTGATGATCTGTTTAGAAAGTACATGTTTTTTGCAGATGACCAACAAAATAGTTTTGTACTTGATCTTGATGACTACACTTTCAACCAAGTTCAAACTTCTACCAGAATTGTAAGTGTACTTCATTGGACAAGCTCTGGACGCCCTGAACTTGCCCATGGAAACATTCATGTTGGAGTGTACCATTTGGATGATTGAGCGGAATATGGAAATTAACGACCAAAAGATTCATAATTAGGTATTATTTATTTGATTTACATGAATATCCAAGAAACTATAGCCAGTTATTTGGCTAAAGAATGCTGGAGATGAAAGAAAAACTCGTTGAAAATACTGAGTATGTAGGTGAATTGATAAGTAATATATTTTATAGAGGAATCATAGGGTAGTGTTACCAGGTCTCAGACACCAGACCAGGCCATGACTGACATGCAGACCAGGTTGGACTTACAATACTAATCGAGTAACTCCAATTAGTTGCTGTTGATTAAATGAAATCAGTTAAGTATATTTAAACAATGAAAATAGAAGCAACAAATAAGATTAGACTGAAATCTTTAAGGTTACAGTTGCTACATTTAAAGAATTTCCTATTATGGTAGGAAGTTAATTTAGTTCCGTTATACAATTGTGTGTGATATTTAACTTGGAAATGATTACACAAATACCTACCCTCTACTTCATCTCCCACTGCAATGTTGAAAGCTGCTCGTTTACTTTCTGCTAGATCTGTTTCAACACGCTCAAAAAAATACACTGGCCTTCCACTCCATGACCTTCCACTCCATCAACATGTCCCCTCTCCTGGAAATTTGATTGTCGTCCAGTTATTGCGACTTGTTCTTCCACTTTGCTGAAAACAGCCTGTTTTCATTGGAGCCCGTCACCACCAGAAAGAGGAAAGGAAAGAGAAGTTTCAAAGTCAGCCTTCAAGCCGGTGTTTACTTTTCAGGAAGAGTCCCTAGGGCCTCGTCATGTACCTGTAGAATTCTGGGAAATTGAAGCTGTTCCAGTCATAGCCGACTATCTTGTTGGGGCGGCTCGTGAAAACAAATTGTCGGCGGACGAAGAAGACATCAAGGCTGCCGCGACACGTGCCTTTGTTGATCTTATCAATAAAATCTTTGTTTCCCAGTGTTCTGATGAAATTTATTATTTATATGACGACCCTGTTCGTCTTAAGGGTGGTAATTCCTTGCGGGCCGACATTTGTTGGCTACGGATAGGAGAAGATAACAAAGAACATATTTTTGCTATGCTTGACTTTCAAACTGCAGCAGGAGTCAAAACCTCCAGCAAATATAGGGGCACCTCTGAGGAAAAGGAAAATGCTGGAGCTGGAATGGAAGATGAGGGGAGTGAACGTAAACAAACTGAGTTCCAACTTCTAATGATGAAAGCTTATCATTATTCAAAGAAGTACAAGATCAAGCATATTGCTTTTCTCGATTGGGAAGTCCTGGTTCTCGTTTATTTTGAAGATGGTTATGGCGAGGGAAATGAACCCAGAGTCACATTTATCTCTGGCAAGAATGAAATCAAGTCATCATTACTTTGCTTTCTTGAAACGGCAAATAGTGAGTCAAAGCAGGAAATTGAGTAACCTGAAGGTTTGATCAATGTAAGAGTTTACCAAGAATTAAGCCGTAGAATCAGTGTTAGCCAATTAAAAAATGAAGATATAATAACTTTGACCAATTCTGACTAATCAGGAGTAATCAGCCTACACGGAATGTCAGAAGCCACCATCAGTTGTTTAATATCATGGAAAAGAGATTATATGTGCCTCTCAGGTCATCCAAAGAGAGGGCTCGTCAGAACCGGTAACGAGCAGTCCAATTCCATTTCCACACCTATCCGGGAAAGAGAAAATAGTTCACAGTGCCTCTTTCGGACATCCAGGACGGTTGATTCTTCAGCCTGGCTAAGGTAACCAATTTAGGAAACATGAAGTTGTATTTCCATAAACAATGTTTTTTTTTTCTTTTTTTAAGCCATCTCGACTCAGATGAATAGTTGGGGGCAGTTTTCGACCAGGCGTTCATGGCCTCAATTGAATGGCCAGAGCCATGCCATCTAACGCAGCTTCACGTGCAGCTCCAGACGGTTTGTCGTCACAGAACAACACCCTCAGTCACAGATCAAACACAAAACCTCTCTGAAATTGTCACAACAATTCGCCATCAGCTCCATTTCCGTCAGTACTTTACCAGCCGGTTGCTTCCACCATCAGGCTTAAGTTCATGCTGTTGTGGGGTTACCCAGTGATTCACAGATCTTCCATCTGTTATTAGCAGCCTTCAATGATCCGCCATCGGTGCCAGTGGGCACACCAGGGTTGCCAGCATACCGTCAATTCCCTCCCATGCCATCAGTGGCATACATCTTAATTTGTTGAGATTTATCCAAAAGAGATGCTGGTTGAAATTCCAGCACTTGGATGTGGATTCTCACGTGTGGACGGCGAGGAGTTACATTCTTGTTAACGAAGTCAACACCTCGGAATTAATTTGTCTAGAGAAGTGGTATCGTTCTGGAAGAGGGGGACAGGTCTGTACTCTCCGATGCCCTTGTGACGCCACTTGAAAACCCGCAGGAAGGAATAGTTTTCACTCCAAGATGTACTATCAGGTCGATTGAATAATGTAGATAAGGCAAGTCGGCAAAATAGATCCATTCTGGGGCTGACGGGATGGACCTGAACTAGACATTCACAGACCGCCGAATCTGCGATGGAAAACAATGTGATTCTGTCCAGTGCTCTGAATGTCAAAGTGAAGAAATTCAATCAAGCGCGGGTAAACGGTGGGAGTAACGATGACCCTCTTAGTAGCTAGAACTAAATTCCTCGCCATCTTATTTAATCGTTCAGCCTCGCTCGGCTGGCCCTGTTGAGGTGACTCTAGTGGACCTTCGCCAGAAAAATACCACTACCCTATATTGTTTCAGGCTGAAGACATTGTTAGGGGAGTTTGGCTGGGACGGCACATCTGTTAAAAGATAACGCAGATGTCCAAGGGGGACTCATTGACAACAGAAATGGTACCTTACTCACCGATGCGCCACCAGCTCTTTGTCACTTGTAGGGTAGGGCCAGTTCCTGCTGGAGGATTTAGATATGTGGCCAGTTTCATTGCAGTACGAGTGGAGGGGCGAAGCTGATTAACGGGTAGCTGAATTTGTCATTGCTGAGACAAGGGTGTCTGTTTACTTTTGAGAGGGACCATCGGACGCATGGAGTCGCAAATCACTGAAAAATGGATCTCTAATATGACCCAGAATTGAGAACGAAGTAGCATCCTATCGACACGAGCAAAATTTTGTTCCTATAACAAATCCCATTCGTCTTGAGCAATTATTAATGCTTCTCGTTCGTTCAGATTCAGCTCCTTAGAATGGTTACGCCAGTTTTGAAAGCTCATTACGTCAATAGTTGGGTTAAAGAGATTAAATCAGGTATCTGACCTATCACTTTCCATTGTATCCAAGCTGGTATTACAGTGTTCATTTGATAGATCAAATACAGTCAATAACACGTCAGTTATACAGTACAATCCGACAGGTCACAATGTAAACAAACAAAGCCAATAAAGCGAATAAACCAATAAACCAATAAACCAATAAACCAATAAACCAATAAACCAATAAACCAATAAACCAATAAACCAATAAAGCCCACCACTCATTCTTTTTCTCCACTCCTGGCACAAGTACAAGAGCACGTTAGTCATGGATCAAGATTAATGTTTTCGCTTCTTGCTTGCTTTGCTGTCGCTACTGTTGGATGGACGCTTTTTCGGTTTCTTGGGGCTTGTGGGCTTCAGGCTGGGATTTACTTTATGCGCAATGACTCTTCGTAACGTACCTTTTCTGATAATCTCTTCCCAAGGGAGATTGGGGAAACAGTCTTCGAATAAGCATTGAGGCTCACAAGTCTGGTGTTTGAACATCTCTTCATGGCCCTCATAGTATCCCAAAGCGCTACAAAGCTGGCAAAGATCGTGTGTCTTGCTGGTGTGTGATATGGCTTTGAACAGGCTCTGTAGTTTTACCATGGGGGAGTCTGTCAGAAAATTAATGCGCTCAATTACATCATGTCCCATACCTTCGATAAGGCGATTTCGTGAGTCTGGACAACAGTTAATCTGAAAACCTTTTTGTTGCATTTCCTTTTTTTCATCGATAGTCCACTGGTGAACAGCCTTGAGGAAGTTGAGTGCTGAATCTTTGTCGACAATAGAATGCGCATCCAAATGAAATTTGATACATAAAACATCGCGGAAGTTACACCGCATTCCAAAGTTGAAGTGGCCAAAGTATTTTCTGGATTCATATCTTATTGAGGGGTCTGAATCGCACGCAGCAAGCTGGATTGCCCATTCCAAGAAACTTGGGTCATCAGGAGTGTATTCCATGACCTTTGAAAATAGATAACGACGTTCGATAGCAAGGGAATCACGGGGCCCTTCTCGATTGGCTAGGGCTTGCCATACTAGATGGAGCTCATGATTAGAAAGAACGGCACCAACGGGGTCCATGCCATGTGGCATCACCGATTTCGTCTTTATCTTTGGAGCTAGAATCTCATAGGTGGTGTTGAGCACAAACGTGAGATTGAAAAGTTCTGACGGAAGCGTAAGTGGAGCTAATGGTGATGTTTCGTTGATATATCTCATCAGGTCATCCAAGTCTGCAAAGTTGTCCCAGAATCCAGCAGAATTGAGCTCAGGTAGAAACAATACGCCGAAATGGGTCACTACGGCGTTTACTTGGCTCACAGTGATATCCACAAACTTGGCCCAAACTTTCAAAGGTGGGTAATAAGTCTCAAGATTACTTAATGCCAACCGAACCAGATTAACAGCCTCCCTTGTTGTCCTTCCCCTCTCATCAATGGAAATATACGCCAGTTCGCCTTCAATGCGCATTCTACACTCTTCCCGGGTCACAACACCATTCAGTTTGACCTAGTCCACCGTCAAGTTTAGAATTGCCTTACGAGCCGAAGACAGGTCTGTGAACTTGACACGAACCCATCGTTGATAGTGCTCGTTCGTCGAGTGACAGGAGAGGAGGTGGTCACGGATAGTTGCGAGGTTATCGGAAGTGGTGTGGTAGAGCAATTGAGATGGGTGTTCGTATTCAAAGTCAGGGACAAGAGTCGAGAGTAATTTTGGAAGACTGCTCTTCAATTCGGCAAAACAGATTTCAAGATCGTTGTCGGCCATTGCAATATTGATTTCTGAGGGTGGGCAATCTGAATTGAGTTTGATGACCTAAAGTAGAAGAATGCTACACTGGAAAACCAACAACGTCATTGTTGACATTATCTGAAGCAGAATTACATTGCCGATTACTGTGTGACATTTCACTGTGTGACGCGCGCTGCACTTCACCGCTTGTGTAACGCGTGCTGCGTGTGACATTTCGTTCCCCCTGGAGAAACGAGTCCGTGACGCCTTGAGGCCAAAACAAAAGCAGCGATAATAACCCCTCATTAAGTGGGATACATGTCGTTGTCGTATGGCTGAAATCCTACGTCAGCGTCACCGATTTCTCCGATTTCACCGATTTCTCCGATCTCACCGATCTCTCCGATTTCTCGGATTTGTCGCCGATCTCACTATCGTCACATCACATCAAGATAAAGTTTACAATCGCTTCTCTAACCAACACCATGGAAAACGACACTACTCATGACATTCAAACCACAGAAGCATACCGAAAAACCCATGCGGCGATTTTAACTCTCACAACTGTAGCCACAGGTGTTGCTTCTGTGTTGTTTTTCCGTGAGGCTTACTCTGTTAACCAATCTAGCATCTCATGGATTCTATTCTGGGTTTCATTGGTGGCAGAATTGGACCGGTTTGTGCAATCTGTTAGAGAAGATATGTATGTGATTTCCAAGGAAAAGTTTTATTCCAACGAAACCCCGGTTACATGGCAAGAGTCTGTTCTGGGCCAGGGTGTGGCTGAGATTCTGAACAATGCCACTTTTGTGGTGCATGTTTATTATCTTTACAGTGTATCATTTTCGTGGCTTGCGACTTTCGGCCTGATCCAGCTTGCATATGTGGTTTTGGCCGGAGTTGCTGGCGCCTATTTTGGAGTCACTTCCAAGCAGCATGTTGAGTAACTAGCCTGGGAACTCAGCCTTAGATCGTCGTTTGTAGAGCAAAAAAATGATGAAACCAATCATTGTTGAGTAATCCGTCAGCAGCACACAAACAGTTCTCATCGTAAGAGTCATCGCCGGTACACTTTCTGGAGAGTTGGAGACAAGCTGGGTGAGCATAGCGACAGTAGAGAACTTGGTCATTTTAATGGGTGAATTAAAGAGTGGAACGAGTGGTTGGAGTGACGAGTGGTTGGAGTGAACGAGTGCATGATGGATAAGTGTTACTTGGGTCTTGTTGATATTGTGATCAACTTAGTTGGGCATCGCTTTGGCTGTCACGAATTACATCGGTAGGCACCCTTCGACTGTCATGGATTCGACTTATTAATACTTACTTGGATATTTAACAAACCCCTTGATTGACTACGTCTCTCGTGGTTGGAGTGAACGAGTGGTTGGAGTAGATGATCCATGATCTCGGTCTACTCGGTGACTTGGCCAACACACATCTGTAATCTGTCAGGATAAGTAAAGAGCTGGTTTTAGTCTTGACTGTTCTGTAACTTTCCCACTCCTTACCTCATCTGCCAACCGTTTACAGAACAGTCATTCTTTTCCTGAAGTATAGATACATATGATTTTGCAATATCGACTCAGCTTATCACAAAATGAATATGTAATTGACGAGATTAGCAGAATTTATTTTGCGACACTAGAATAATTAGGAAAAATGTCCCTCTTAATTTTTGTCTGGAAGATACAATTATTTCGAGTTTCCTTACTTGATACACTCAAAAAAACCTAAGTAATTGAACAAAATCTATAGGTCAGACTGTGCCTAGATTGGTGCTGTCACTGGAAACTGGTTAAAAGGTTGAAGTCTTCTCGGAAGCCAGTTATTCTATTTTGATCTTTCAGCTCTTTCAGCTCTTGATTACTAAGCACATCTTGGAGTAACTACTTCCTCACATTTTCTTTTCCAGAAAGGTCCCTTGGCCCAGTTGGTTAAGGCGTCGTGCTAATAAGAAATTAGCCTCTTTGCAACGCGAAGATCAGCAGTTCGATCCTGCTAGGGACCATCTTTTTTCATCCGAAAGAGGAACCTGCTTGAATTTGGATTTTTTTTTGGTGCTCTTTCTCAACATGTTCAAACGTCTAGTACCTTGAAAAATAATCCAACTCGTATCAAATTCTGTCGAGCAATTAAAACACCAACTAGCATATTCACAATATTCTAGAGCCACAAGACAGAGGCAGTAGAGGAACTCCACCAGAGACAAAGGTCCGCGACATTAGCAGAACCAGAAGAGAGTTGTTGATAGCAGTTGAGGTGACGAGTTGACTACGAGATACGACGGGCTCAGGAGTGTGTATTTAGACGGCAAGAGATATACATCTCCAGAAGTTGACAGTAATGGTTGAGTAGTTTAGAAGAGCGTTTCCGTCTGGTTTGGTTGACTTGGTTGTGTGGCTCACCGTTCCAATTGATTGTTCGTCCGAATGGTCAATTCTTTTTCCATTGTGTCAGGAAGGTGCTGCGTTTTGTTACACTAAAGTTTCGAGTCGCAAGACACATCTTTCTGATGAGGACACAGAAACACGAGAATTTTTGCTTCCCAAGGGCGTCAACGAGCTGGACTCGCTGATTGGACGATGTCATAATATTTTCTACATTCTGTTGCGAATCGGAGGTCTCTCACATGAACGAATCTGTTTTGCAGAAAGTGCCTTGGCTCTTTGTGATGGTCTTTTACGTCAAGTTGATGAATCCGAGGTTATGGATGAAGAAGGTCTCGATGAAGCTGAAAGAGAACCTGCCATTCTCATGCATAACTTGTACTATCGTACAACTGTTATTTGTCTGTATGAGGCAGCTCAACGGTTGAAACAAAACTTTGCTGCCCATTACCATCCTGACTTTGACGCTATTATTCCTAAGTCCAGCCTGGAGAGCCTCCAGTTTCCTGCGTTACATTCCCTCTGTTTGTGGTTAGATGGGTAGCTTCCGATAAATCCACAGTGGACAGAGTCAACACTCGTCTGAAAAAACGTCTTTATGAAATCGGATATGCCAATGGAGTCACGGCCGCTACAATTGTGGAAATGATTTGGCAGCAAAGATGTGAACTGTTTATGAATGGTCAGCTGGAAAGCATTTCTCTGATGGTTCACCCTTCTCCACTTTTACTCTGCTCTCCACTTCATGTCTTCTTCCAGAGTTATGATTGGTCAATGACCAGGGTTTGATATCCGTTTATGTGTTTGTGGCTTAAGCCATTGAAGACATGGAGAACACATAGGCATTACCAGAGTCGACGGTTCCAGACATTACTAAAACAACACCATCTGTACATAGCCAGTGATCAACAGGAGGATTGGTTTAATGAAGGTTTGGCTTAACGAAGGTTTGAGATATCTGAAGGTTGGGATCACTGAATGCTTGGACCTTCGGTAGCGTCTTGCAGATCGAACTCTGGCATACTAACATTGAAGATATCAAGAGTTCATACCATGAGCTGTCGATCCAGAACCTTAGGATTTATGACTCTGGCTTAACAAAATTGCATATGGTAATTTATTTTGTCAAATATGTTTGTTCGTATTCGTATGTTCGTATTCTCTTAATAAGGTTATATTGTTCGCTTAGAAAATGCACCTTTATGCGACAATTATGCACACAACCGTTCATATAACCTTGTTTTTTTGCTTTTCTGCTAAACACATACACTTTTGATTCAACCGAGTCTAACTTTATTGATGAGATATAACGCAAGTCAAAAAAGAGTTGATGTGTTCTATAACAGAGTTCTGACATCCTTAAGGGCAACAAAGGCGTCCTCTGCTTGCCCCAAGCAACTGAATACCTTTAGTTAAGAGAATGACGCAAGCCGGACGCTAGTGCTAAGCCATGTTACTGCCATTTATGGTGTATTACTAGACAACTCAAAACGTAGAAATTCTGATTCATGCAACTAGTCATGTATACCTTTGTTCATAAGTCGAGTTTTAGCAGTAATGATCGCAGGTATACCCAAAAAAATCTCCCCCACAGGGGCTCGAACCCTGGACATTTCGGTTGCTATGCTTCTAGAGTTGCTAAAAGCCGAACGCTCTACCAACTGAGCTATAGGGGATTTTTTCCAAAAACGTGTTAGGAAACTACTTGAGAAGTCTGTGGCGCAACTACTTGCGGACTTCGAAGGCCCTACGGGCAGCTAGAGCACTCCGCTTCTTCCAAGAACATTCTCCTGCCTTGAGGGACGCAACTTTCCAATTTTACAGCGAATACAAACGGAGGGAATCCCCCGACGTGAGACTCAACTTTGTGGCTATGACTGATCAACGCTGGTTACCCTTTGTGTCACCGACATTGGAAAGAGCGGCCACTTCGAAAACTCGTCACACAACCTACTCCGTTCCCTCAACGAGCGCAAATTACCTTACGATGATCGGCTCGAAGTAATCGCTAGACCAAAGCAACTCAGAGTTCTTCATGACTATAGCAATCCGGCACGTAAGCCAGATGGAGTCGGAACACTTACGATGGGGCACGGGCCCGAAAGGTAACTTTGGAATAATGGTGACGAGCCAGTGCGAGTCCAACCCCGAACCTTTGGAGACCGAAAGCATGGCTGAAAGAGCCCAACTACAGCAGTGGTTCAGACGAAATATGGGTACATCTAATGGTTCTTATGCGCAAACACTACTGTCAAGACGCACGCAAGGCGGAGGTCCTTAGTAGTGAGGTGCGCCTACCGGAGTCCTCTACATTCAAGTGGAAAAAGAAAGGCTGAGACCAAAGGACTAACAGAGCACATCTTCTGCCAATGTCCAGTACAATGCTAAAGAAAGCGGACAGTCCGGTGGTTGAATACCTAGAAGACTGGATTTTCGGAGAGTTCCTACTCCATTGCCCACATTCAAAAAGCGAATGAAGCAATACTGAAAAAAGATCGACCTAAGAGAAGGTTTCTGGAGCTACCTACAGAGAATTGGCTGCTGGTATCTGGAAGATCGAACGAGATCCAACAATGTTTGGCGAAGATGAAACCAACTGGAAGTTCAAGCCAACCGGTTCAAGCTGGTTCGAATACATCTAAAAAAGGAAGATGGTGCACTAAGAACCAAAAAGAGAAGGATAAGAGATGCATTAGCGAGATAGAAACACAACATAAACAAAGAATAACCGGTTCCGAGAACATGATCAACATGTTAACCAGTTACAGCACCAATCTAGACACAGTAGACTTACTTCTTTTTTTCATATGATACAGTCAATTGAATGTATGAGAAAAAATAGGCAAAATGAACAGGTTTTATCTTATGAGATTGTTACGCTAGTCTAAAGATCAAGAGACGATAGTAAATCACTCCAGTGTCGTTATCCAGCCCCTATAGGATTTATTATTGTCTCACCTTTCCGCTTTTTACCGAGAATATCTTTTCTTATTTGTTAACCCGCCAGCGGGTATTCTATCTGGTAAACGCTCCTGCCTTCTGTCGGACCGCTGACGCCAATGACAATTCCGTCTGTACCCGTGAGCGGGGCTCCAGAATAAATAATCCCCACACCAATAAGTACTATTTTACTGGTTAATTTACTTGAGTTTCTTCATTTTTATGGTGTAGTCAATTGAGTGGATATGAAAGCAGCTCAATACGTTGTTAAACAAGATAACTACTATTTTTTTTAGTAATTTCTCTGAAGAACAATTTTATATAACCAAAAACAGTGTTGTGGTCAAAAATCGTTCCCTGGGGTTGTTAAGTAGTTATTTACCATATCTTTAGTTCTATATTTGAAGTTATTGTTTTGACAATAAGACTCGAGTTACTAGCTAATTGGTAATCTACTGTGGGTAGTGAGAACTGAGACTAAGCGGGTCTGGTTTCTAACATGGACTCTTTTCAGTAGGGTGAATTTCTTTTGAACTGTGGATCATGTGAACAGTTCATATTTATGTTAGTCAATTGAATGTATGAGAAACAAAAAGATCTGTTGTGGTATCTACAGGAAGAGCAGCCGAAGATTACTTCTTTCTTTTGGTAATCTGGCTGGTTCCCTTTAGGCTCCCTTTAGGAAATCTAACTGCTCTCCCTTTCAAGTAATCCAACTGCTCTCCCTTTCAGATAATCTAACTGCTCTCCCTTTCAGATAATCCAACTGCTCTCCCTTTCAGATAATCTAACCGCTTCTCCTATTTGGGACTCGATATGACCAAAAGTAGGACTTCTAATCATCCTCTTACGTACTATTGTTTTTATCTTGTTTCTACAGTAAAACTGGACTAATTGGTATTTCAGTGGAAATCTCAAATCTATGGGTTTGGATAAACTTGAGAGTCAGACGGAGCTGGTCTTCAAAAACCGGCCATGTAGAATTCGAACTCACAATCTTTTTTTTTCTCATCATTTTTTTTTCTCATACATTCAATTGACTATAACATAAGTAATTGAGCTTGAAAGGGAATGTGTTCAACAGCAAGAACTGGCTAATATGGGAAACCCCACAGCGGCAGCCTTAGAAGTTGGTCTAGGAGATCTTTCCTCACTGTACGGCGTGATATTGTCTTCCCTCGGATACTAGGGCCGTACTCGACCGGTAAGATGGAAGAGAGAGCAAAAGAAACACCCAACCGGAGGTGGCTTATATTCTATTCCCTCTACTAGCACCGTTTTTGAGGGCTTGGGTGCTAGCCCGGAAGCCAGTTGAAACTGAATCACACACTCTTCCACTAATGTAGTGATCGTTACCCATGTAGACTGCCTAGGCCATGCTGCCAGGTTCTCATTCGGAAGCTCACTCCAGCCTGACGCCTTCCGACGAGAGACCGACCACGTGATCTCTCATGCGTGATTTATTGATCCACACAATTATTTTGCCAGTTGCGGCCATATCCTGGTGAAAATACGGCTTCCCGTCCGATCAGCCATAGTCAAGCACCAGAGAGCCTAGTTAGTATTGTAGTGGGAGACCATACGAGAATCCTAGGTGCTGCAATTGTTTGTTGTATTTTTTTTGAGAATTTGAGCAGTTTCCCAATCGGGGTGTTCGAGTTTAGGTAAGATAGAAACAAATCTTTGGTTGTAACTGATGGTCGCGCTGAAAGAATAAAGACATTCACTGACTTCATTGGCAGAACACCTAACGTCTAGAATCTTCGGTGATCTCTAAAAGGTATTCCATAGACCGTAGGGTCTTGACTCAAACTACAGAGTCTTCGATGTGTCTTCATGACATAGCGCCATTCCTGAGGTTTCCAAATATAAGGAAACATAATCAAAGACTCATAGTCATTCTTTGTCGGTGACATCTTCATCGTTCTTCGTCGTGACTTCATCGTTCTTCGTCGTAACTTCATCGTTCTTCGAATCTCAATCGCCCTCCCCGCTGGCCATAACACGTTATCATCGTTTCTGAAGTGTTCGAATCCAGTACTTCTTGTATATACTCATTCATAGCGGATCATTTCGACTACCAAGGGGATACGGTCAAGCCTGTTCTCTCATATCTCTCATATCTCTCATATCTCTCGTCTCTCTCGAATGGTATCCTTTCTGCTCTGTTTCTTTCTGACATCTCGAGTCGTCCAATACATTGGCTTCAGGTCATGCTTTACATCTCACAGTCGTTCACTGCCACCTAGCACGCTCACACCTCCTTATGCGGAATTCACCATCTGGTGTGATTCTCATGCCTCCAAGCTTGTTCTTGAGGATCCACTAATATGCGAGAAGTTGGTTTTGGCCCTGAAAACAGCGAAATGAATGGTGATGATATATCTGGGGTTCTGCGGTGTACTTCTTGTTGCTATTGTGACTAAGTAGTCATCTTTACGCAGTTTCTAGATTATACTCATTGGAGACAAGCCACCTCAGGTTGCAAGCCGCAAGTATTCTAGTGGTACTATTTTCAGCAGGAGCATTGGTCATTATAATAGCAGCTTTTGTGATTCCAAGAGTTTCCCAGGCTCTGCAATACAAGTCTGACCCAGACAGAAGCTAGAAAGCGGAAAACTCGCAGCACGAACAGTTCATGGTAGAGACCTCGAGCCTCCGCTATCTTGGTGGCATTTACAACTTTACTGTAAACCACAACAGCTGCTATGAGATGCGCAACCATGATGATCGGAGAAAGTCCCAAACCAATCTATTCCCAGACTTGGTCTTATGTTGGGTTTGGAGTATTTGAAATCATTGTTAACGTTTTTTATCTGGTCTTTCGAGTAGACCTTCGGTTTTACATTCCTGATTGGCCCAAGAAGGGCTACCCTCTTGTACCCTGTGTCCCTAATGTTCTTTGAGCTCAGTCATTGGTGTAGAAAATGAAACCATTGGCAAGCTTGAATAGTGTCAATTGAGCGTCCCAGATCGCGTCCTTATCACCAGCTTTCACTGCTCGTTGGTTCCTAAAAATAGATCCATATCAACCCTCCCTTTCTTGACAGCTTCTTACCAATCTTTCCTAGACAATAATGTTATCAGATCCTCAACTGCCCTTCTGAAGTCTCCTGTGATGATTACTTCAAGCACACCTATGAGGAAGAGTTTGGATGGCCACCTGTTCATGATCCACTTAGTGGCAATTTGTTGCCGGAAATTGGTTTCCGCACCAGAGAGGTTGGAGTGACAGGGGATAAACGTGGAATGCTTGTCGAAGCAGGCAGAGCCGCCAAACGAGGCTACACCCAAGCCTTAGCATCCAAATCGACCCAACCGATCTCGATGGACTGGAAAACTCCCTCAGAACCCAACCCGTGGTCCGTCAGAGAATCAACGACCGCGAGTATCACGTTGATATCCTGCGAAAGGCAGACCCTCTGGATCTTACTCACTTTTCCACCACATCTTGCAAATTTGATAACCTGAGTGAGCCTAGCCCAACTCACTACACATGTCATACAATGAGACAACCGGCCTTCAGCATCCAGGCAAAGGTCACCTGAAGAACAGCTCGGCTCAACGAACCAGAACCTGTTTGATAGCCCCAATTTTCGGCACGTCCAAAAAGTCAACCCAAGCAAACCTACATTTGACATGCCACACAATGTCATATACACCCCCTTTAAGTTTGGTGTTGTCACTTGAAAACCGATCGACTTGAAGTTCTAACTGGCGAACTGGTTAACTGGTTAACATGTTGAACTCCTTCATGGCTTTTTTTTTTTTTCTCATACATTCAATTGACTATAACATGGCTTCACGTGACTGAAACCACAGATATCGGTAATCTCAATTTTGAAAAATCAAAACCGGCGGATTTAGCTCAGTTGGGAGAGCGCCAGACTGAAGTCACTCTTCAGTCCGAGTAATCTGGAGGTCCTGTGTTCGATCCACAGAATTCGCATTTTTTAGTGGAAGAACGAATTGAATGAGTTCATAGATCGTTACCTTTTTGACGACAGTTTGAAGCAGAACGATTGCATTTGGTACTGATCATCGTTTGCGGGTTGTGCGAATAAAACTAAACTGGAGTTTTTATTTGAAAACCTGAGATATCTGAAACCTCCGCAATTGCTGGTGTGGATTTCAGCAAGGAAATCGATCAGCTCTTTAAAAGGATTTACCTACTTCGGCTTTTGAACGTTCTTTTACGTAGCTGATGCTTGGTGAGATGAATTGAGCAGTGACGATCATCTGTCAGTCGATTATGTGGGCAGCGAGAATTGCTACGTTCGAATAATCCGAATTGCTGCAGTTGAATAATCCTAATTGCTGCGATTGAATAATCCGGACTTGTTATTCATCCGTTTTCGGGGAGTTGAACGAGGGCATGAAAGAAATATAATATTTAACAAGGGCTGAAAGATAGAAATAAAAAACCAACATGAAAAATAATAAAAGTAGTCATAACTAGTCATACAGTACTCATAACTAGTCATACAGTAGTCATAACTAGTCATAACTAGTCATACAGTAGTCATAACTAGTCATAACTAGTCATACAGTAGTCATAACTAGTCATAACTAGTCATACAGTAGTCATAACTAGTCATACAGTCATAACTAGTCATAACTTCATAACACTAGCATTGCTCTGACAGCGAAGTATATCATGAATTTGTCAGTTTTATAGAAGCTTCCACTTTTCGACTTCCATGATATTCCACAGGTGAAATCAGCTATTGATGAAGAGATCACTGATCAAACTGTTCAACGATGTGTCGAAGAGAGAAAGCACAAGAGGGTACCAACCATAAGGATGTACTGATTCACCATCATTCAAGCATACATCCGCAGGACTCAATGTTTATTCAAAGACTGTTCCCGAGGTACTTTTCGACAAGTAATGCCAAGCAAGGTAAACGGAATTCACACCACACTCTATTAGTTCGGGCGGCGTTTTCAAGAATCGGCATTGTCTGAATTGTAGTGCATCTTTCCAGATAAATGACTTGTTGACGAAGTTGAATTTAGCCAGAGAAGTTTATGGAAGAGAGAGAAGATAGCAGGTCGGTGATTCGATAGCAGGTGGTGATTCTGCCGACTTCGAGACGGTATGGTCTAGGCGTAACAGGCGCAGGCACAGGCACAGGCGCAACAATGTCCAGGTCTAGTCATTTTCTCCTGCGTCCTCGCTCAGAATAACACCATACGCTCTCATACTATTCGTTGTAAGCAACGCTAATCACTCACAATTGACATCAATCAAACCACCCGTGGATATTTCGTATTCTACCACACCGGTGTTGAACTTGTAAGGAAGTGAATAAACGACTTGGAAAGTTCGGGTAACAACCGACTGGTGAAAAAAATGTTTTAGGACAGTCCGAATATCCACGAGGTTGGCCAGGGTCTGACCCAATGCTGGCATTTTCGAGCCTGGAACCCGCTGGAAGGTCTGAGATGATGGTAACTCCTGGGAAGAACGCATGGAAACGTCAGACGCTTGGGAAGACATGATAAAAGTATCACAAGGCTCAGATCCATCATTATGATGAATCACCTGCCTGTCCCATCCCGAAAAAAAAGGCAACTGTTTCTCCAATAAGGTTGGAAGAAACTCAGGGCTGACAGAAAGCTCTCTCCCAATCAAAGCGGAAATCTGGTTGGCAAAAACTACCGCCAAATTGTAGGTTCTCGCTAGACCTTTGAGATGATGAAGAGTGCGTAACAAACGTTTTTCTCGGGACACAAACTCCGTCTTGGACACGACTTCTTCCGCCCGAAAATGCGCTGCTAACGAATCGACCACCACAAGTCCATATTCGTGATTTTCAAGCAATGCAGGAAGAGTGTATTGGAAAATATGATCCTGCTCTTCTAGATCTTTGCATGCAATAAACGAAATGTTGTCGAGAGAAGCATCGACTCCATCAACCATCTGCATCAGCCGTCGCGTTTCAAGACCACTCTCAGTAGATATATAAACTGCCTTTTTGGCAAGCCCACCATGAGATTCAGGAAATTGGACATTGACACAAAGCTGCAGTAAAAAATGTGACTTTCCAGCTGCCGATTCTCCTGCAACTTCACATAATGTACCCACTGGAAACCCTCCATCCAAAACCATGTCGATTTGTTTGACACCCGTGGAAATTCTATCGTTTGATTCGTTTTCTGCCGCCGTCAAATCAATTTTTTCAATTCTGATCAAATCAGATACCTTTTTTTCCAGCTCAGTGGAGATAGCATGACATTTCAAAACCCCTTGGTCACTCCATGCTCCAACCAGCCGAGGATCCTCAGTCAAAAGCTCGCATGTCGACACATTGAACTTGGCAAACGATTCGAATTGGTCGGAATATTTGTCTTCGAATTCTATAGTGATATCATCTGTGGTTTGCCGAAACAAGTCTGCCATTAGGTGATGTGATAAAGTTTGGTGCAGTGTGTATGCATTACGAGGAAAGGCGTGTTTATATAGACTAGTCAGATTGACACTGTACAAGTAAACACAAGGTTTCGATTACTCACCCAGTCACCTCACTTAAGTTGCATACACAACTCGAAACAATTGATAGTCTGAGATGATCTGTCGGGCAGTAGCAAGACCCCAAGTTTCGTGGAGATAGTCTCAGTTTCGTGGTGATAGTCTCAGTTTCGTGGAGATAGTCTCAGTTTCTGGTGATAGTCTCAGTTTCGAGGCCTTTGACACAATTTACTACAGCAACGAACAGCTCGTCGAACGCCATGACCGAACTGCAGGTCGACTCGAGCCCTCAATCATGATGAAGAATCTCCAACGCAGAGATAGCAGTCTTGAGTGATGATACTGTTCGGGGATACGATCGGTTTCATAGGGCATGTCCTGTTGGAAGCGTCGATCTGGTCAAACTGCGTTCGCTTGCCTACGTATTTAAATCCGTCCTTCGAGAAGTCTCGGACGTCATGACACAAAACTGATTTGTCCGCCACCCAACCATCCCGGACGGACCCACGTTCGAGTCAATGTTTAGTCTGAACCGACCACATCATCAAATGGATGAATGGTTGGAAAAGATGAAAGCGGTGAATATGCACATCAAGGATCTACTGGTAGAACAACAAGCGAAACAGGAAGCTAGAGTGAACAAGACTCGAGCGGAGGTGGATTTGAAAGAAGGAGATTTAGTGCTAGTACACAGGAAGTCATATTACAACTCGGGGCTATACACTCTCAACTCGTCCACGGTCCGTCCTGTTCTCTCACACTCTCCCCTTCTTAAGAGTCGTCCACGACCTCTTCGGACTCCTCCAACCCGGAATGGAATTGGTTCCACTCGTCCGTCAATAACCTTCGTTGTTCTTCGTCCGTCAATAACCTTCGTTGTTCTTCGTCCATCTCGTTGAACAGCTCCATGGAACCGCAGTCGGGTCACAGTGTTCCCAAATCACGTATACTTCTTGTTCCTCTTAACAATCGACTTCAGGTTGGCTCGTTGGTTCGCTTCGTGCACCGGAGGTTGTTGTAAGTATAAGCCGCGATCTTAGTACTTCTTTGGGTGTTTGACATTAATGTTACGATGACGTTTCGTGCCTGGTGGTAAGTGTACATTGAACACGTTATCGCTTAGCCTGTTCCCTAGCCGATATTGTCCGAAGAATACATCGTGCATTTTGGAATTCAATCGGCCCAAGGGAGTGGAGTTGTTCAGCGATCTCATCGGTATGCAAGATGAGCTCCAAAGCATGAGGGGTGGCATCAGTGATTCGAGTGGTTACCACCAATCCAGTTTTCAGTCCTCGTCGTTTTGCAGCCTCAAGTACACTTCCATGATTAGGAGTGACAGAGATTGCTCTGTTGTAGGACTTGGCACCAGCAGCCGAGTCAGTGACAGTAGAATCACTGGATCGAGTTCGTGACGAGCCGTCAATCGTCAGAGCAAGGCTACTGTTGTTGAGAATATGCAGCTCCAGATAAGAGATACTAGGAACAGATGTTACAGTGTAGACTTGGCGACGGAACAACAGGCGGTGTTGAACTGGCAGGGTTTGGGCGTGAGACGGCTCCTGGCTTGCAGGCGGTGACACATCTGGCTAGGCAATGGCCAAGGGTGTTATTGTAACTCCAACAAAACCAAGAAAAGGTTTCAAAAGGCTCAAAAGGCTCAAAAGTCTCAAAAGGCTCGTACTCACCTCGTGGAGACCACTTCGACGGTCTGGCACCTTCCTCTTCATCTAAAGTTTCATCTTCTTCTGGAAAATCGTCTGCAAGTGCTACTTCAATCCTTAACTACCTCGAAGAAACTCCAAAGAAGAGGTCAGAAAGATGAAGAACATTCCTTCAGGCCATACCCTTCTCGTCCTCGGTTAGCTCCAAAGCCCAGACAAAATTTATGGATACATGAAGTAGTCCATGCTGGTGTCAATGTGGCTAGCAATGAGGGTGATGCACAAAAGACCACCAAAGGGTCTGGACTGACGGAACACTCCTCTCGAAATGAACTCAAGCGATACCAAATGTTGCAGATGCGAACGTCGTACAAACAAGAAGTGACAGTATTACTAGCCTCAAAGTCGTCTTGACGCGAAAATGCCAATGATCTTGGTTAATGGTATGGATGTCAAGGGGTTAGCCAGGGTTATCAGCAATTGGCTGCAATCGACTCAATCATAGCTGTTTTTGAAACGAATTCAGCTTCATTCCGTCGAAAACAACGAAGTATTAACCTACTCACCTGAGTTAGAATGTCGAAACAACGAGGTTCCAATGGAAAAAACTTCACCTCTTTATGACACTCTCTCAGGATTATTGCTTCAGTGAACTCCAGAAACTTTGCAGCCAGTCGAGTGAATCCCTATTACCTTGCGTTTGAGAGTGCGAGCCACTTAGAAATGTGACAAGATGTCTCTAGCTGTGGAACGAAGCTGCCTACGTTTCAATCAGCCATTATCTGGATACTGGATTTGAATCAACATTTGTGAGCTTACGGTGGGAATAGATTGCAATTCGAGTAGGGATCGTCAAAGTCGGAAACTGAGACTCTTAATTTGCTAATTAGTTTCTGCAGTGTTTCTGCCTGTGAGGGACAATGACAGCCGACCCAACCAAAGGAGAAACCAGAGGAGAAATGAAATGTCAGACCCACAGTCGTTGCTCATACATTATCGAGAGCAACTATACTCTTGAAGCCATACTCATGTCGGCACACCTTGGTTATTGGATTCAGGTTGAACATTTGTGATTTCTGTGAGATTTTGAGGAGCTCCATCATCCACTGGATGGTATATCAATGAATGTTCATCCTAGCGGGAGTTGCTTCCATAAGACGGATTCTTGGAAGAGTCGCAAGCTCTAACAGCAAGCTCTAACGGCAAGGGTAACAATAGGTATCCCAAAAAAGTGACTGACTGAGATAAATCTCAACCGAGTTTCTCGGCAAATGTTAACTTCAGAGCAGGATTGAAAAAAACTTCCCGAAACCCGAATATCCTCACCAATGCATTTCGTTCTGATGACTATCCCCCAGATACCTTCACATAATCATTTCCTACATTCCGTCGTCATAAACAGCTCCTGATGCTTTGAAGAAAAAAATGATATGTAAACGAACTTGTTCCTGCTATCTCACCAAACAGACAGGAGAAGCTGGCAGTATTCAGTCCAATTACAGATGGCAAAAAGGGATGGCAAAAAGGGATGGGCCCAACCGGGAATTGAACCCGGGACCTCTCGCAAATTGCTCAGGACACCCTAAGCGAGAATTATACCACTAAACCATCGGGCCACTGAAAGTTGGAGTTGGTTTGGGCTTATTTGAGGGGTGATGGAAGTGACAGTCTGCCTCTGGCCAGAATGAGCATTTACAGCCAGAAGGGAACGACCTGACGCCAAAGTCATGGCCTATGCTAATGGAGTTGCAGTCTTCAGGGTGGTAGAAGAGCGTGATTCAGTTCTAACTGGCTCAAAAACGATGCTCCAGCTGGTAGGGGGAACAGAATGCAAGCCTCCTTCAGCGGGAAGTGAGCTACTGGCTGAAAGATCCATAGCGAAACGGTATTCGCAAGGTAAAAGCACTCGATGAATATTATGGTACATTGAAGAAAGATCAGCTACACTATGGCCTAGCTCCGCTAAAGTTCGAAATCGTCGTCAGTTACATTAATGCTCAGCTTGGCTAACTATAGAAGAAAACGATGCTCGAAATCGTCAGTGGCCTGCAGACTGTGCTGTATCTTTGCTCTTGATAGATTTGGTGATTATGTTGGAGATCAAGTTGTTGCTCCTGTTCGAGAATCCTCTGGTCAAACACTTGCTGTTGCATATGGACGAGAAGACTATTCGTCCCACCTTTACAGTTTTTCATGGACTAGTACTCTGAAGATACAACAAGCCGGGATCTTAACGGTATGGGAGGCACGGCATGGAGGTATGCTTGGACTCCGATATCTGGTTTCTGTGCGAACTGATTTTCTCTTCAAGGACCAGCCGTAATTAGATGATCTTTATGAGGCAGTTTTGAGTGGTCTTCGAGAATCTGACGACGACGTGCAGGCTGTTTCGGCAGCAACTATGATCCTGGTTATCTCCGAGTACATTTCCCTTCGGCCTGACCGTATTAACGAACTCATGTCTGTGTTATGAGGATGTCTTACAGATCTCCGAGATGATCTCAGTACATCGATCGGAAACGTCATGGATCTTCTTGGAAAACTGTATGCGATCCCGCGAGTTTTGGAAGTTCTTCAAGTTAACGCTGAGATGGACCCCAATCAGGGTTTCCGGTTCCTGGTGCCCAGATTGTTTCCTTTTTTCAGACGCAGTATTACCAATGTTCGGAAGTGTGCTTACTACCATGCTGGCATTGTTGAGGGTTGGAAAGGGAGAGGACAAGACTGTGTGGGTTACCGCTCATTTATTGAGACTGGTATTTCAGGTGTTGCTAGTTGAACAGAACCAGTCTGTGACAGCTCTCGCAAAAGATCTCTGGAAGGCTCAGGCGTAACTCCGCTAAAGTTCAGCAACGTCGTAGGCGGACGCTGTGGGACAGATCAACACTTTCCAAGCTCATTTCAGGCAACCTCTTCATCAGCCACAAGATCAACAAGGGCAGCGACCACCCGAACCGATCCAGGGACTCCTTAAGCGAAGATTCAAAAACGCAAAAACGACTTCATCTACATGACGAGTTGAAGACTCTAAAGAGACAAATGGAATTGGACCAAAAGATGACTTTGGAATAATGGTGAGCAGGGCGAGAACTTTTGGAGAAAATCTCGCCCTGGAGACCAGCCTGGAGACCAGGCTGAAGGAGCCGGATTATAGCAGTGGTAGGGACGAAATATGGCTAGACCGAATGTTTCTCATGTGCAAAAACTACTACAAAGAAGCACGCAAACCCACAAGCTCCATATATCCTCCTCGCTGACCACACTCTCCGATCTTGTCCTTGGAGGTTGAATGCAAAGAGGCCAGAGGCATATTGAAGTCGGAATCTTCTTTGAGCATGGACCAAACCTTGTTGAATGAGTGAAACTGACCAGAGGCGAGAATGTTGGCCTGGTAGGTCTCATCCGCAACCACTGCCATGTCCAGTCGTTGGCCTCGATTTCCTTAGACTTCCGAGGCTCAAGGTGGCACATTACGACTACCCAGAGTCCTTCACGTTCAGATGGAACAAGAAGGCTACGTTATATTCGGATCGACCTAGACCTTACAGAATATATTTTCTGCAAATGTCCAGTAATGTTATCGATGCTAAAGGAAGCGGAAATTCCGGAGGTTGAATACCAAGATGGTTGGATTTTTGAAAGTTCTTACTCTATTTCGCACTTTCCCAGAACCAAGAGAAAGTTCCTGGGACCTTCAGAGTGTTTGCTGCTGGTTTTTGGAAGCTCGAACAAGTTTTGACAATATTTGGCGAAGATGGAAGCTAACACTACACTCATTTCGTTTCATCTTCTATTATATTGTATCTATTCTAATGATCATCTTTGTTAAGGACTCGCCCAAGCTCAACCTTGACAATCAAGCACTGCTCATGCTCTTCAGCCAACACCAGAGTTTGTCTCACCTTCTCCTTAGCTTCGAGTTGAGAAGGCCCTGTCCGAGTTTACAAACCTCCACCTTGGTCTTGTCGAGATTTGTTGACAGCAAGCATGTATCGGAAACCAATGTCCACAGGCTGAGAAGCGTGTCTTCAAACTGGCGGTCCTTGGGTTGTCCAAAGAACCCTACCACGAGGCAAAAAAAAAACGAAGAAACTAATCAAAGAACGGGAGTCCAGGTATTAAATTTGAAACAATCAAAATCCGGCCGTGTGGTCTAGTAGCTATGATTCTCGCTTTGGGTGTGAGAGGTCCAGGGTTCAAATCCCTGCTCGGCCCTTTTTTCTTTTTCACTTTTTGATGTCAACAGTAACATCAACGATACATGAAGATTGTCACCAGTGCTATAGCCAGCAGTGCTAGATGGCCAATAGCGTTAATAAGTACTCTATTCAGAAACGAGCGAGTTTCCACAATACCGAAATGGCTATGCTGAGTGGCTTGGCCATTCTAGGCACATCTATGTTTTCTGCAAATAAAACAATTCCCAACTCCGAAACTTTTCATTCAAGTCTTTAACAAGTACCTTTTTATTTCCAAATAAAGTTTCACTGCTCCACTTTAAAAGTTCTTTGTTTGACGCGATTAAAGTTTATCGCGAAGTTACTTTATGCACTTACACTATTGCAACAATCATGGCCGAAGAAGAAACGGTTACGGCGGTTGATTTCATTGAAAAACAGGCACAATTGGAAAAAGATGCCAAGGAGTCCATGCCATATGATCCGTCAGAATGTACTTTCGACCTGAACCCACCAAGACAACTACTTTTCACTTGCCTCACGTGTTCAGCCAGAAACAACAGTCCATGTGTCATTTGCTACGGCTGTTCGATCCAGTGTCACTCTGATCATGAGATCGTGGAGCTTTTCACCAAACGCAACATGACTTGTGACTGCGGAACCACGCGAATGAAGAGTTTCGGAGGTTGTAACTTGCGAAAGAATTTCGAGAATCTCGATGATCCAAGCCCCACTAACAAATATAACCATAACTTCGAAGGCCGGTTTTGCTTTTGTGACAAAGAATACAACCCCGATGTCGATGTCATGTACCAGTGTCTCATGAACGACTGTGGCGAGGACTGGTACCATGACGTGTGTATTGGCGTTCCTTACAAGAAGACTCACGCTGATGGTGTCAATCGGTTTGATGATCTCACGGAAATTGAGGACAACGAGGAAGTTTTACCCGAAAATCACGAATTTATTTGCTACAAGTGCGTTGAGGCCCATCCGGAACTACAACCCATCTGGGATATTCCTGGGGTTGTGAAAATGAAACTTGATCATCCACAGATGAGACCTGGGGGAGTTGGGGGACCTGGAGAAGCTGGAGAAGTTGAGGGAGCTGGAGTAACTGGAGAAACTGGAGAAACTGGAGAAACTGGAGAAACTGGAGAAACTGGAGAAACTGGAGAAACTGGAGAAACTGGAGAAACTGGAGAACTTGAAGAACCTGAAGAAACAAAAGTTCTTACAAAGAGTGAAAGTTCGGAGGTGAACAGTGCCCTCAGTAAAGCGGATGTGAAACCCGCCCTCAGTAAAGCGGATGTGAAACCCGCCCTCAGTAAAGCGGATGTGAAACCCGCCCTCAGTAAAGCGGATGTGAAACCTGCCCTCAGTAAAGCGGATGTGAAACCCGCCCTCAGTAAAGCCGATGTGAAACGTGCCTCCAATGAAGCTCCCACACCTCCAACAAAAAAAGAAAAATCCAAAAACCATGCAACATGTTTTTGGCATCTAATTTCCGCGAAATTGTTAGTGATACTAGAGATTACGAAGTTTTCGTTCTGAGCCTGAGATTTCCGTTTTTGGCAGAAGAGGAGTTTGTGTACGAACCTCCTTCGGATGACGACGCTGGCTCGTCTTTGCTTGATGCAGGTACTTCTGCTCTACACAAGTTGCCAAGACAACAGGCCATAGATGGAATGGCTGCGTATAATCAGATCAAGGAACGGCTTTCTGCTTTTTTGAAACCGTTTGCAGAGGGTGGAAAGGTGGTGACTGACAGGGATGTTACTGGGTTTTTTGAAAACATGAAGAAAGGTGGTTAGTACAGGAAGAAGAATCGATCTTTCCCGTCGCACTCAGCATTCGCTGACCGTTATTCCCACCCTGAATGATACCTACTGTCAAATTCTCAACAATCCATTATTTTGAAATAATCTCACAATTTGAGGAAATACAGTAGCAATATCGAGGTTTTGGTGACTCCACAAAGTCACAAAGTGAAGAGTTCTTTCTTTCAAGTTTGAAAACCTCGCCACAGGACTAGCAATCTTATCAGAAAAGTTACAAGACATTCGAACTCAGAATCCTGGTCTGGTTTATTATCAGCCATGTTTTTGTATTTCTTTTGTCTCGAATACATTCTATTTCATTTATTCTTCGTTTCTATATTCTTAATGAAAAGTTTCAAACTAAGCGTTTAACAAGTCGAGAATTGCTTCTAATTCAAATCACTCACATGACAATTTTCGTTCGTGCTTCGTGGCGCCCAGTTCTGAAATCGTTACTTATCGCAATGCAGAGTTATCAGCTTCATTGTTTGGTGGCTACCTCTGCTGTTCTGGATGTAGAAGTTTCAGCCAGCTACAGAGAACGACTGAAAAGTCTGGGTCCTCAGAACTGATAACAGTATAGCTTAGGGCATTAAAGAATGTAATCCGGGGATAACCTTCATGCCTTTTTATTTTAAATGTTAAATGTAGAGCTTTTGAGTCAACAGTGCAAGAAACTCTTACATTTCTCATTGAGTAACTATTATATTGATACAGTGAGGACTGGAGATAGCTTTATATATTTTAGACGTTAACAATAAAGCCATGAACAGATGTATTTTTAACATGAGGAAGTTCTTGTTGAATGTATCTCCGAGATATCACGGTGTCAGTGGAATAACTCTGACAACTGGGTGTGCGTTACGTTTCCATGTTATTCCACTTCACTCCATATAAATACGACAATTCTTTAAAGAAGCTCAGAGGTCGACCGTCAACTCACTTCGCTCGTTGGCCTCGTATCGCTGGGCTCGGATGGCTAGAATCTATAAATATGCAACGACTCTTTAAACCACACTGGTTGGGATTTCCGTTTTCGACACTCTGGAACTCCCTTATTAACCAGACTACAAGAACATATTTTTGAATGTTACCTGCTTTGTCAAGTTAACACACATCAATGAAGTTTCTGTGTTTTCAACATATTAGAGGCGGTGGATCCGATTATGGAGACAATCTTCTGCCATGTTCACTCAAAATGTAAACTATTTTGCTTTTTAAGATTAAGGTAGCCAGTTAAGGTTTTTGATTTTACATATAGAATTGTATAATAATGCAAATCAATAGTTGGAGTTGCATTTATTAATCTTAAAAAGCTCCCTATTCGTAAAGTTTTTAATAACTACCCTTCACCTAGGAGAGGTCAACGTTCAGTCAAATTTTTGACTATCATGAGAATCGAAATTTAGTTGCACAAACCCATGAAGCAAGGGTCCAAGAATAAAAGTATAGTTCATAATTAAAAGTAAAGTTCAAAATTAGAAGTAGAGTTCACGATTAGAGGTAGAAGTCCAAATTAGAAGTAGAGTTCATCAAATTAGAAGTATAGTTCAGAATTAGATGTATAGTTTACTAAATTATGAGTAGAGTTCACGAAATTAGAAGTAGAGTTTATAGAATTGGAAGTAGAGTTCATATAATTAGAAGTAGATTTCATAGAAACGGAAGCATGATTTGAAATTAGAAGTAGAGTTCACTAAATTAGAAGTAGAGTTCATAATTAGAAGTAAAGTTCAGAAAATTAGAAGTATAGTTCAATATTAGAAGTAGAGTTCGTAAATTAGAAGTAGAGTTCTTCAATTTGTGGTATGTTATTCCAGGATGTGGTATGTTATTCCAGAAGCCATACTATCAAAGAAACCCAAACACAGAATCCACACAAATGAAAGAAATACTCGACAAAGGTAATCTGTTCTAATACTATTGTTACCCTGCCAGATCTTGACTTATAATGGAGGTTAACTTGAACAAAGGCAATACTTTTCAATTCCTTGCTACCATGTCGTTATTTGTGTAACTGCTATCAGACACACAAAAATTAAACTGTTCTAAAAGGTGGCCTCGACTTTGTTATTCTCATGCGATAATGAAAGGAGACAACAGATGAGATGTATGATAATTTCTCACGACCCTTAAACCTTTAAATAAGGTCGCCAAGATATACCCAAATACAATCAAAACAAACACAATGAAAATAGACTAAAAACAAAAAAACAAAAACAATCACAGAAACAAACAAAACAGAAACAAATACTACAATCACAGAAACAAACAGAATCTGAACAATGGATGTTCAAAGATAATCACTAAGCTATAGGAACTAAGAATGAAGATTTCTCCAAGCAAGAATTTCGACAACTTTTGTGTTTGTGACACGGAATTAATTCAGTGTCAGTGACAAGGGAGTGAATGGCATTAGAGTTTTCATTCAAAAATGATAAGACGAAAATGGAACATGTGACTGGGAGATTGTACCAAATTAATCAATAATTTTTACTTTCCCAGCCAGGGTACTGTTTTTCCTGTTTGTGTGAAATGAAGATACAAGGACAGTTTGTGTATTTTTATGTATAGAATTGATTAATTTCTGTTGAGATAAATTATGTGTTCCCTATTATGCTAGAAAACATGCAAAAAAGTAACAGAATAAAGTATAAATACTACACATGGACTATTTAGGAAATATTTAGTAAAATTAGAAGTATACTTTCGTAATTGAACTTAAAACCTCTATTTTCATTTTATCCCATCAATAGACTCTACAGAGTATCCCCATTCTAATTCTGTCATTCTTTTCTAAATTAGATGAGGTCGATTTTTCTGAAAATTAGAAGTATACTTTCGTATTTAAGAATAAGCTTGCCAAGACTTACACAAATACAAAACAAACACAAATAGACAAAACATGCAAACGCCATAAACAAACAGAAACTCAATAAAAACGAACAATAACACTTACACCATAGAAGCACCAACGCAATCTCACAAACAAGCACAATCAAAATAATGCTCAATCAAAACCACATCACAAAACTATTCTATTGTATTAATAATGAACTTTTGTCCAACCATTTATTTCGACAAGTTTTATGTTTGTGACACGACGCAAAAACAACTTAGTGAGAATAGAATAGTTGGAATGGCATTTATAACAATCATTCCAAAATGTCAAGATGAAAACGGGAAGTTCCCGAATTTGAATCAGTTGGGCGAATGTATTCAATAATGAATGATGACTTTCGATACAAGTGTTTTCATTTTGTGTCCCGTGAAAATAAACAAATACAGAACGGTTTGTGTATTCTTGTAAATAGAATTGATTCAAGTATACTACAACAACAATATTAACAGTTTTTCTATTCTATTACCTGTGTATATTATATTCAAAAATGTGTGAAAAATTAGCCGTTGAGTGAATCATGCAGAAATCACATGGACATAGACTATTTGGGAAACAATTGGTAAAATTAGAAGTATACTTTCGTATTTGAACTCAAAACCTCTATTTTCATTTTATCACATAGATAGAATCTATTGAGTATCCCAGTTATAGTGGCATCTTTTTTTTCTGAATCAGATGAGGTCGATTTTTCTGAAAATTAGAAGTATACTTTCGTATCCTAAATATAAGGTTGCCAAGACTTACACAAAACCTTGGAAACAAACACAAATAACAAAACAACCAAAAACAAACCAAACACAAACACAAACACAAACAGAACTTTGTTTATTTTTGCAATTAAATGACATTCATTGCGAATAGAACGCGCAAATCATCAGGGTATAAATCTACAAAGTCCAGAAGAAAGATCCCGTTACTCATTTAACCGCAAAATAGAATAATCCACAATCTCAAAAAATGATCTGAACAGTCCAATGAAACTGAAAGTATCTTTGCATCTTTTTCAAGCTCGCTGATGGAGAAGTCTTGGTATTGGAACAAACTCGGACATATTTCAATCTTCATTCAATACAGTTTGTTCAGAAAGACACATTTTCCATTGCAAGTCTCAATGGGTGGAGCCCAGCATGTCCTATAGGTCACTAATTAGATAGTCTCAAAATATTCCACTTTAGGCTGAGCAAAAAGAAAGCTATCTTATGATAGCGTTGACAACCGAGAGATTCGAACTCTCGCCTCCGAAGAGACCAGGAATTTGTGTTAAGGAGTAAGCCTTAACCTGGCGCCTTAGACCACTCGGCCAGGTTGCCTGTGATGTTTCCGCGATGCTGTGACAATGTTCTCCACAAAGATCAACGCTGGTTACCCGATGAGAAAAAAAATAATTCTTTATGTCACCAACATTGGAATGAGCTAGGTCTGCTCTGAGTGACCTAAATTGTCCACTTCGAAAACTCGTCACCCACTCCGGTCGGCACCCCAGACCCATAAAGAGCGCGAATCCACAAATATAGCTTACAATTATCAGCTCGAAGTATTGCCAAAGTCACACGCAACTCTGAGTTCTTCACGGCTATGGCAATCCGCCATTTGAGCCAGGTGGAGTTGGAACACCTACAATGGGGCACGGCCCAAAAGGTAACTTTGGAATATAACGAGCCAGTGCGAGTCAAACCAGAAAAAAAGGGTTACAGTATCTGCAGATCGACAGAGACCAAAGGACTGACGGAGCAATCTTCTGCCAACGTAATGTTATCGATGCTAAAGAAGGTGGACATTCACCGGTGGTTTAATACTTAGAAGGTTGGATTTTTAGAGAACTCCTGCACTATTTTCCACTATCAAAAGCAAAAATAAGGCAAAGCTGAAAAAAGATCAAGCTGAGAGAAAGTTCCGAGGGACTTCATGAAGTTGGCAGCTGGTATATGGAAGCTCGAACGAGATGGCAACAACCGGAGGTACAGGCTAAGCAAATGAACAAACTGAAAGGAGTTCAAACATCCTATACACCCGTCAAAAGCTGGATTAAAAAATATATCCATGGCAGAAACGAGGAAAAGAAGAGGACGAAGAGACAGCGCCAAAGAAACAAGACAAAAAGAAGGATAAACGATTGAGATAAACAGTTTAGCTCTAAGCACATGACCAAGCTCGGGAAACACGTCTTCCAGTTGCAACACCGAATTAAGCACAGTCTACTCTCTTCAAGTAGTTAGAATCATTTCATACTTATGTTACAGTCAAGAGAAAGAAAAAGATGGAGAACAAAAACAAAAAAAGGCTATCATTTCAAGGTTATTTAAAATCATTAGCCATTGTTTGCGCTGCCAGCTTACAACAATTGGTTTGAATCGTCTTGTTTTTGCTCTACTCAATGATGTAATGAATCCAACATAAAATTCCTAATATTGAACAAGGCCGACAGTCAGGAAGGCCTGAGTCTACTAGAACATATACAGTTCTATGTGAAAGTAGATACAAGAAATCTACTTATACAAAGTAATGATAATTAATTCTCCAAGTACTGACTTCTGTACTTTGGGACCGAGAGCAGTTACAAATGATGACGTTTTGGAGTAATCACTGGAATTATGAAAAAAACTCATAATAATTATTCCCATGACAGGCCAATGGATATACCAGTGTACTAACCCCTGTTAGATGACTCTTATATTGAAGTCGAACAGTCTCTTACTGTCGATGACGAATGCTGGTCGAACTGGCGACCTCAGACGCACTCCCATAACGCGTTTCCTACACCAGATCCATGAAGGTATTAATACGACGTCAGACGCACTTCCACAACCACAGCCAAATCCGAAATATCAAGACCATCCAAACTTCTTGGCGTAGTAGTCCATATCCTCACGTCCTTCTTCATCAGCGCCAGTCCAGATCAGAATATGCAGGTTAGTGACTTTGGTGAAAGTCGACACAGCTGCAAACGCTAGTCTCAGGTGACCCTTTCTCCTAGAAACAGTACAGACCTAAATATGGCATCCCGGAAGCGTGGAAGAGTCAAAGGATTCAAGGAATCGCAGGATCTTCCGTCTGACTCTGCCTTCTCAAGCAGACCAACCTCCTTCATGATAGTTCTACCATTACCACCAGTGATTCGCTTACCCATGTAGGGACAAGCTGAAAGTTGCAAGACTCGATACTCTTCTGAATACGGGGGATCACTATTTAATACAAAGACCCATGGCTTATTTGTAGTCACATTTCTTCAATAAACATGAAAAGTCGTAGAACCTCATCTGGGTTGCTCGTTTGGTTAATGGAAAGAGCGTCAGTGCATGAGTCATGTTCAGTCGAGCTTCAGATAACACTTGATGATTATCTTACATGCACAATACCAATAATCACCATCACACTCGGGCATCTTTTTCCAAGGTCAGTAACTCCAGGATAACTTGATTGGTAAACTCCAGTCACAACTCCTGGTGTCCGATTCCAAAATCCCAGGCTGTCACTGGGTTGCAATTTTGACAAGTTTGGGAATTCCCAGAGTTTGTTTCTGCAATGAAAGCGACCTTTCAGCTGGGAGTGAAAAATTGATGTCTCACTATGGCCAAAAAGCTCTTGCGAGCAAAAATGGACGACACCGGAATCGAACCGGGGACCTCGCGCATGCTAAGCGCATGTGATAACCAACTACACCAGACGCCCTTGAGTGAAAAATCAACTCTCAAGTTGTATAAGAGTTGTTTATCGTTTTGGTCACGCGCCGAGGAAAAACGAAGTGAACAATGAATAACCTGTTTCATTCAACCGGTTAACATTCCAGTTACATTTCCGCTTACATCTCAGACATAGCACAGTCTAGATTCACTTCAGCTGCTTATAATTATTCCATATCTATGAGAAAAAGTCGATATTAATCTTCGGATGTACTTTGGTTAGTTTGTATATATATTCGCCTAATTCATCATACTACTATTGTTATTGTCAGAAATATCTCCAGAAGAGAGCTGCAACTAACCAAGTGTTAGAAGTTGTTATTCTGGAGTAAAACTTCAGTTATCTTTATAAAGCTAAGACGACTCTATGGAATATTCTTATGACCAGTGATAATGAAATACCCAGTCTAGCTTGATACTGTAACACTTTGTTAAGAGATACTTTTGATGGATTCACTTATACTGTTGATGTCCTCTGTTAGTGGAGCTTGCAATTTGACTCAACACGGAAACCCAGGTATAGACACAATAAGGATTGACAGATTGATAGCTCTTTCTTGATTTTGTGGGTGGTTCTTGTTGGTGGAGTGATTTGTCGACCTTGACCTATTACTAATGATACTTGTGTCAGCAGGTATTTGTTTCTTAGACGTTCTGGGTCGTATGCGCGCTACACTGACGGAGCTATTTGGCCAAACCAGAGAAGGTAATCTTGTGAAACTCCGTCGTGCGGGGATAGAGCATTGCAATTATGGGAATTCCTAGTAACACAAGTCATCTGCATTGACTACGTCCCTACCCTAGTGGGGGAGTTTGATACTGGGACGACCAATTCTACTCTCTGTCTTATAAACATATAATTCATCATACTACAGCTTACCAGATGATTCTCGTCGGAGATGATCTCCAGAGACAAGAATACATTCCTCATCAGCGATAACAGTCTCAATTCCTGCATCCCTTGCCTGCTTGACAATCTCAGAGGTGTATGAGCCCGGCTGGAACCACAAGGCCTGGACGTTTCCGTGCAAGGAAGCAGCCTCCTTCACGAGTTGTTCAGATACAGAAGGAGGAGTGATCACAGAAACAGCCACACCAGGTCCATCCAACAGCTTTGATGTTTCCCTCAACGGCTTACCCTCATAAACAACGTCTCCAAGCTTCTCCACACTCTGAAGTCCCAGAACCTCGACTTTCTTGGGGTTGATGGGAGTCACGGGCAGCTGTCTGTCCACATACCATTGAGCCACCTTGAATCCAAACTTTTGGGGGTTTGTGGAAGCGCCAGCAACCGCGTACAATCGACCTGCTTTGAAAAACTTGTGCATATCTTGTTGGTAACTGTCCAAAGGAGTCATGGTTGTGGGTTTCTGATGTGTCGATGCATGTGGGGAAACACTGGTGACCTATCGAAAGTTTATTTGTAATTAGGTTTGGACAAAGAAAATAGAGTTATCGTGGCTGAAATAGTGCCAATGAAGAAACAAAGAATTGGATTCATTAAAGAGGAGGATTAAAGGTTTTGTGTTATGAAAATTGAGGGTCGATCTTTTTTTTTTGCACGCATTCACTCGGTTAAAGTATCACTTTTTCAGCTCAGCCGTTTATTGCATTTTTAGAGTTTGTAAAATAAGGTTAAAGTTTGAATCTCCAGTGTGGCGAAAGGCAACCAAGCCACCGTTCTTTGTTTACGGATATAATGATCCGAGCCACTGAATCCATACAAAACGGTTGCATTGTTGGTTCGGTTAGTTGGTCACTACGATGGGCAGGGTGGGCAACTGGTATCTTTCTATCAGGTGAAGAGAATTGACTTTGGTAACTAAAGCTTGACTGATTGGCTTAGATCGGTCGAATTTCTGGCAACTTCATGGATTGACTCTTTCCAGATGAATCTGAACAGATTGTATCTTGCGTAAATGAGCATCAGCGGATATAGAGGAACTGGAGGGCCGATATCCAGACCCCGGAGGCGAATCGTACTTGGACGTGATTTCGCTTGAGACCCATCATCTGCGAGTTCCAGCGAATGCGTGACCATGCCCTTATCATCAGTCACTTTATGAATCTCGGTAGAAGTGCAATCGGCGATTTGGACATTCCGGGAGGCAGGGGACGACGCGGGAGGAGATACATATACATATTTAATTTAATTGAATTCAGCAGTAATCCGAACCTTTGCAGTTACAAAAACCACTTGGCCATCCTACTGCCAATACCATCGAACAAAACCGTATTGTCCAATGGCACATATTGCTTGACGTGGGCTAAAGAAAAGAGACTTTGTTACAGCTTAGAAGTAACGTTCTAGATGAAATTAACGCGTTATCTGGATCACACTAAGGAAGAAGGAGTGCAAGTGGCAGGCTTCCATGGTCAAGCGAAAACATATTTCAGGGAACTACATATTGTTGGAAAACCTGGAAATTCTACAGGCCTGAAGGACCTTACTCATGGGCAAGTAATAGTAACCTGAGTGCTTGTACGCATGTTTCTCGTCCAAGCTCAAGTGTCGGCAGCGTGCAGCTGAAGTTACTAATCAGCAATCAGCGAAGAAAGCTGGGCAGAAGATGTATTAAATGGTGAGAGGTGGGATATTCTAGAAACAGTTTCGATGAATGTCATGAAATAAAGAATGGCCACTCTTTGTATATTTTATGTCTGTCTGAAGACATCACAATAGGACTCTTCTTCATCTCCTTTCATAATCTTAAACAAAAACTGAACTGTGGAAAAAACATGACCACCATCCCGAATTCAGCTACAAGATAATAGGTCAGTTCTTACCGATCGTATTGTTTTTGTTTGCTTCAAGTGTCGTGAGCATGCGCAATGTTAGGGAAAAATGTTGATCAACAATGTTATCAATGGTCTCAACGTAAATGTAAAGCAAGGACTCGAGGCTAGTGAATCTCTGTTATCTATTCTTCGCACTGGTCCATGCATTATTAGGAATGTTCAGTCCAGCTAATAGGTTTGATTGTCATGTCCGAGCGGCGTTTATTGGCTGCCATTACTTTAGGAAGTTTATTGCGGTTTCCTGTTGCGATAATTGAGTTGTGGACGACCTGGGCTGACGAGCGAATAAGTTATATATGTCATACCCCCTGAGACTAGCAATGGCTTGTGTACTTTCATGAATCCTTGGACCTTCTGCCGAAACTGCGAATCTTCTCCTGGACGGCTAAAACCCATCACCTCGGTTATCTTGTTACTTCACCACCTCATTACTTCGGTTTAAGCTTGATTCGCGTCAACACACTGGAAATGCTGAGTAAAAGCTGTAGGTGTTGTTCCGCTTCTGTTAGTCGCTCTTCCTGAAATTGACGGGGAAGAAAGAACTCCAGGCGATGACAAGCCTGAACAGCCCGGATTATGGTCGGTTTAAGGATAATCGGGCGCTTCTCAATACTTGAGCCATGCATTCGTGACGTGGAGAACGAAAGCGGATCCTCAACAATTTCAACAAGTGACGTGGTCTTCCCAAAGTGTAAAGGCTCAATTCCTACCTTGGGTGTTTTGGGTTAGCAAGATTTTGTAGATACTGTGCTTCATTTTCATGAGCAGCTTTTTCCTCTCTGGGATTTGAGCCACTAGCATTATTCTAATTTAGTCCCCGAATTGCTCATTGAATGTCACAGGGATAACTGGCTTGTGGCAGTCAAGTTCATCAACATTGCTTTTTGATCCTTCGATTCGGTAGACGTTGGATGTCACCCTCTGAGCTCGGTTAGACTCTCGTGAGACAGGTTGTTGAACTTAGTAGAGAGGAACAGTTCATTCGGAAAATTGGTGTTTGCTCAATGTAGCGAAGCTACCATCCTGGGACCAAGGAGAAATCCATTGTAGACAACTTTTATGCGACGGGGTATTGTAAGCAGTAGAGTAGCGGGTTGTTTCTTGTTAAACAATTGTTCCAATGTGTCAAGTGACAGTATAACAAATTAGTGGTATCGCTTTGGCTGTCTTCAACTTTAACGAGTTTGGTTCGGCACCGCTTCGACTGTCGCTGAGTTTTTTGATATTGTTGGAATTTGTTGGGCATCGCTTTGGTTGTCATCGATTTTGCCTTGCTTCACTGGGTCGAAGATATTCAACTGAAATTCGGCCTACCTGATTATATGAATTGTGAAACATCTGAGTGTAACTGACTTCAATGGAGACACAGGTACAGACATTATTTAAGCAAAGACTGTAGGGCTAGTGTGAATAGTGGAATAGCAGGCTCATCTACCTCTTGAGTCTCACCTGAGTCTGCCATCTCTAAGGTCTTGGAGCTCACCGTCAAGTGAGGTTTCTCCACTATTCAGCAGTTCACTCCTTTCCTCGAGGATGGAGGAACTCATGCTGACCCCTCTAGTCATCATTATGGAAACTGTTGTCGGTCTGGGTGTTCACGGTTATGTAGCGTCAAAGGCTGCTGTTCATCATCTCGAAAAAGCTCTTGCCATGGAATTGGGTCCTCGAAACATTACGGTCAACACCATTGTCCCTGGCCAAGGATGTGATTGACGCTGCAACCCCCGAAAGCGACTTGGAACTTCTAAAGCCATTATTGGTGTGCTCATGTCCCTTGTTGGCAAGGCACGTAGCATCAACGGTGCTGGCATTCCTCTTGATGGAGCTTCCCACCTAGGATCTGCTCTGTAACAGAATTGTAAAGGATACAAACGAATACGTGCAACATTTGAATAGAAAGACAGTGTTGTTTGGTTTGCCCAATCTGCTATCTTGTTCGCGAATAGCCAATATCGATGTCACATGTACCATAGACAAATAATAACTCTTCTTCGGAAATTCTTCTTTTACACTTCCGTATCTCCTGTTCACTCCCAATAAATGCATGGTTGATTGTACGTGAACCGCTACGAGCCTCCATCGGAGTTTCCTCTGACTCACCCCATTCAGGCATAGTTCACCATCTTTGGACTTGTTTACTCAAAACTGTCATGATATTCAAGTTCTGTTGAATGTAATCCTCCGAGGTGGATTACTCCTAATAGATATATTACCACCTCATAAGTGATAAATCTAGTAGGTGCTCAGTGCATTGTCACTCTGACCATTCCTCTTGGCAACTGGGTGTGCTCCGGAACTCCCTTTTCCCACAAGTGAGGACCAATTGGAGCTGAGCATTTGGGACACCCGCCATGGGTTCCTCGAACACACCAAAAATTTGACACGCAGATTCGTGACCTCGATTGGTCATGTACTCGTTACATTAACTAAATACTTATAATAATACTTAATGGCTGATTCTAAACAAGTTCTTTGATTTTGAACAAATTGTTCTAAATCCCAACACTCACATATCCATTAGGCATTAGGTCTAAATATTTAGTTAATTAAGGCTTTGCACTGAGGGAATGGTTCCAGAGAGTACCCACTTGGCCATCTAAACCCCAATCTGAACTGAGAATGTATTCCTCAAACACGTCTCAACACAAATGACAACTTCTACCACGCTTTTACGACGCTTTTACGACATTAACTTAACCTAACATCTTACGAGAGCATATCTTTGTATGATTCCAAGCATTTGGCCATTGAGACCTTAGCCTGAACTGCAAGATGAATGGTAGATGACATTACATTGAGCAACTACTAGATATTAATCACTTATGATGTGGTAAGATATCTAATAGGATCTCTGAGGATTACATTCAACAGTTTTTGGATACAAAAGTGAAAATGCAAATGTTTGTTTTTTCATTTTCACGGTTAATTTTAATGGTTTTTCATTTCATGGTTAATTTTAATGATTTTTCATTTCATGGTTTTTTTTTTCCATTTTTAATTTTTCACTTTTAATTTTTCATTTTATTAAGTTAAAGTTCAATACCGTCGATGTGGGGAAATGTCACACCACTACAAACCTACAAACACATCCAATGACACAAAAGAATCAAAAGATTTCCATTTTAGGGTGAGTTTGGGTGGCTGAGAGACACAAAATTGATGATTCGTCGGCTGACGGCAGACGGCTGACTAACACAGTGCCGGAATAACGGGATTGTATATTGCATACATTCTTACTGAAAAAGGATACACCAATATCAAAATCTCTGCGGAGTACCTTCCTGGCGATACTTCCATTGATTATACGTCTCCTTGGGCAGGAGGAAACTTTTGTGCCATCTCAGCTTCTGATCCGGCCACTTTAGTATATGATAAAGAGACTTATCTTGGATTGGCACCTCTTTTTGACTCATGGGGGCCGCAAAAGGGATTTGAGAGGCTTCCGATGACAGAATTCTGGGACTTTGAGCCCCCTCAGGCCAAAATTGATTCTCTGAAAACTTATCTTTTGGATTTCCAGATTGTTTCGAAAAACAATCTTCCTGAAGGTGCCAAGTTTGGCGTCAAATACACCACCTATAACTTCAACTGCCCAGTTGTTTTGACATCTTTCAAGAACCATCTAGAATCCAAGGGTGTGGTTTTTGAACGAAAAACTGTATCCAATCTGAGCGAGGCTTTTGACGATGCTACTGTGTTGTTTAATGCTACTGGTTTGGGCGCTCGTAAACTTGGAGAAGTCAAGGATGAACGAGTTTATCCTACTCGAGGACAAGTGGTTGTAGTTCGGCAACCGTCGGTACGAGAAAACCGTGTTCGATGGGGTCTGGATTATGCAACTTATATTATTCCTCGACCAGGCTCTGGTGGCCATGTTGTCTGTGGAGGCTTCCTACAGAAAAATCGATACACAGGCTCCACTTTTGCCGAAGAATCAGAAGACATTATTCGTCGAACCACAGAGCTGATGCCTGAATTGAAGGGGGCCGAGATTGTACGGGATGCAGCAGGACTTCGACCTTCTCGAGAAGGAGGGGTTCGAATTGAGCGACAAGTCGATAGACAAGGACGAATTATTATTCATAACTATGGCGCTGGAGGAACTGGTTACCAAAGCGGCTACGGTATGGCCAAACATGCTATCAGTTTGCTGGAGTGGCAGAGTCGGCTATAGTGAACTAAGATACATCTATAATCAATTATTACAAACCTCAATTTTCATGCTAGTTAGTTGTCACATAGTTCGTTTTACTCCTCCTCTGAGACAATAGGGGCCTTGACATCGAAACAGCCGGTTCCGACCTTGGAAAGTCGGCCAATGACGATTCGGGCAGAAGGCGAGTCAAGAGTGTCACAGCCTCCATCGAGAACGGTCTTGGTAAGGAAACCACAAGTGGTTTCGTATGACATCTTCAGGAAGGGCGATGTGTTGGACTCCACACCCATTCGGTTGAAGGCCAGGTAAGTTCCCTCTCGGGTCATCATGTCTGCAATGAGCTCGAGATGTCGCAGGTTGACGGAAATGGCGTATGTCTTGAAAACGTTGTTGATTTCCTGAACCATGGTACTTCGGGCGGCCTCCACACCGTAGGTTTGAAGAACGGCGTAGATGTCGTTAGAGTAGATGGAGTTGACGTCAATGAACTCATCCTGCATCCACATCTCCCGGAAGTTGACACCTTCAGTGGTCAGTTTTCGCTCGCTGGGGTTGTCGGCCTTGGGGAAAATGCATCGGCCAATGTTGGGGGTCTCTCGAACAACCTGGGCTCGGCACAGATCCTCAAGAATGTTGACCATCAGCAACTTCTTGGTGTCACCAGGGAGCATGATGGTGAAAGTGCACCACTCGCCGTTCTTGGCATCAAACTTGAACGACTTGATAGTCTTGTATCGAGACAAAATATCCTCACTGTCCTCATCCTTGGCATCCTCCATTTCAACATCAGAATCGTCAGTATCAGATCCAGTAGTGGAGTCCATGTCGGAATCGGAATCGGAATCGGACTCAGAAGCCTCCACAGCCTCATCATCAACCAACTTCTCGTCCTCGCCTTCATCGTAAGACACGGATTGTTTGGTGGATCGTCTTTCCTTGGCCTCATCCTCGTCGTCGCTCTCCTCGGGGACCTTGGAGGCCGCAGCTTTATCGGAAACCTTGGTTTCGGTGATTTCAAGCTCACGGTCGACTCTCTGATCTCGCAGCTTCTTGACAACAGCCTTCTCAATCTGTTGCAGGTAATCAAGAGCAATTCGCTTCTTCAGCATAGCAGGAGAAACGTCGTACTCCTCCTGGTACTCCTTGGCAGTGTAGAACTGCATCTTGACGTCGAAGATTCGAGCAGCTCCTCGGTTTTCAGTTTCAGCTCGGGTCTTCTCAGTCACCTCAATGAAGTCAACAAACTCAGAAAGAACCACCCGCTGGACAGATCGGCAAAAGACCTCAGCCTCGGCATCGGACACATCGGGCAGCACGGGAAGCGACATCTGAGGAGTCATGATCGACTTGGACGCAGTCATGATAATTTCTCGCATTCGAGGAATACCCAGGGTGACGTTAGCGGCACCGTGACCGGCGAAATGGAAAGTGTTCAGAGTCATCTGAGTAGAAGGCTCACCAATGGACTGGGAGGCAATGATACCAACAGCCTCACCAGGGTTGACGGTCGACTGCATGTACTTGAGCTGCATGAGAGATCGGAACTTCTTCTCGGTGACACCTTGTTCGTGGTAGATGGACTTCTTTCCAGACTTCTTGGGAGGGAAGACATCAGGTCGAGAGGCAATGTATGCTTCCAAGGAGTTGGAGAACTCCTCAGACATGGATCCAAGGTACTTGGAAGGGTTGTAGAGAGAAAGAGTAGGTTCAGGCAACTCGGCATCGCAAGTAGCCTTCTTGGCCTTCTTCTTGGCCTTCTTGGTGTACTCGATGGCAGACTCAGTATCCAGATTCTCAATGTTTCCACCAGGCTGATGCTTGTGGACCATGGCCTGGAAGTTCTCCACACAGAAATCAAACTGCTGCAAATGCGACTCCTTGATGACATCCACACAGTCTCCTCCGTACATGAACTGAATAAGAGCACCATCGGAGTCTCGCACAGTGTTATCATAACTGGAATGCACACCCTCGAGCTGCTTAATCAGACATCGCTGCAAGTAACCGGATCGAGAAGTCTTGACGGCAGTATCAATAAGACCTTCTCGGCCAGCCATGCAATGGAAGTAGTACTCCTGGGGTCGGATACCGGAGAAGAAACGAGATGCAACAAATCCACCAGCAATAGCATCGGTCTCAAACGGCTTGAACGCAGGAAGAGTCTTACCAGACACCATGACGGGGACTCGTCGACCTTCCAGAGCCTGCTGACCAAGACCACACATAATCTGGGAAACGTTAACGTTAGATCCCTTGGCTCCAGAAAGAGCCATTCGCTGCATGGCGTTCTGAGGGAACCGCTTCATTGTACCGTTGGGGATACACTGGGAGACGACGGAGGTGGTGACGGCGTTGACCTTGGACTGGGAGATAGCATCCAAAATTCCAAGCTTGTTATCATCTCGCAGAATCTCTTCCAGACGTTTGAGAAGCTCGGGATCTTCAGGGTTGGTATCCTCAGGCAAGTTGGTCACCTCAGCAGCAGCCTTGACACCCACATCCTTGGCACCCTCCAAAGTGGTGGTTCTCCATTTGTTTCCTTCGGCGGTAAGCCACAGATCATCCATTCCACAAGTGAGACCAATGTTCATGACGTATCGGGTGAAAAGTCGACCCAGAACCGACAGAAGCTTGCCAGCGATATGAGAACCGTAAATCTCATGGATAGAATGGACAAGACCGTAGTCAGCAGCTCCGTACTGCGATTTATCCAAAATACCACAGACCAGCTCTCCGTTAATGATAATGACGGAGTTCTCACTGGATCCCTCGCCCCAGTACTCGTTCTTGACCTTGTTCTTGGAATCCAGGTTAAGGCCAGGTCGGCCAATAGGAGTGATGTTCTTGAGAATGGTAGTAATCACCTGCTTTCCAGTCCACAGAGGCACAGGCTTCCACACGGCAGGAGGAATGGTATGGATTCGAGAAGAGTCGGCAGTGTGGCCATCCTCAGGTCGGAGACATCCATACACCAGCTGCTGGTACTCCTGACGAGTGAAAAAGGCATCCTTTGAAGTCAACAGCACACCAGCAGAAATATGATCCTGAATCAAACCTCGCAGAGGCTTTCCTGAAGTGGGAGTAAGGTACTGTGAGTCGGTATTGGCCAGAAGAAGAGCTTCTGCTCGGGCATTCTCGTTCTGGGGGAAATGCATGTTCATCTCGTCACCATCGAAATCGGCATTGTAGGCACCAGTGTTGGCGTAATGTAGACGCAGGGTTTTCTCCTTGGGCAGCACACGAACTCGATGTCCCATCATGGAAGCCTTATGCAGAGTAGGTTGTCGGTTCATCAGCACCACATCGTTGTTTCGGATATGTCGGAAAACCTTTTTGTTGGTGAATCCAGAAGCCTTTGCAGAAGGGGTGAGCAGCTGGTTGGCCAGGGCAGTTCGTTGTTCCAGAGTCATGTTTTCCAAAGAGATCATCTTTCCGTCCTCGGACTGGATCTGAGTGGCTCCAGGCCAAACATTGGGACCGTTAATCACTGCTCGAGACAACTCGGCAACGTTATAAGGAGTGACGGGCTCAGGGTAGGTGAGCTTAACTGCAAAAACTGGAGGAACACCGATTTCGTTAGTCTCGATATTGGGATCAGGCGAAATAACCGATCGGGCAGCATAGTTGACTCGCTTACCCATCATATTCTTTCGGAACAGACCCTCCTTCTTTTCCAGGGTCTGCTTAATGCCAGGAATGGGCACTGTAGATCGAGAGCTGCTCTTGGTGCTATCAATGAATCCATTGACGTCATTCTGGAGCTCGACAAAGGCGTTCATCAATGCAGCAAAAGTCGCCTTTCGCTCAGCCAGGCCAATCTTCTCAAGTCGCATCTTGGCAATGGTGTTATTCAAGTCTCGGATCTTCATGGAAGTGGTCAGCACCTTGATCAGAAGAGTGTTGATGGGAGACTCGACAATATCGTCACCTCGAGCAGCAGGCAGACGGAATCGAGAAGGTGGGACCAGCACGTTCTTGAGGAAAAACATATCGCCTGAAGGAGGTTGAGTGGCGTAATTGGGTCTGTTGTGGAAAAGAACAGACATGACATCTCGTTCATGCTCAAACAACGAATCAAGAATGTTTCGTACCTCAGAAGACAACAAGTATCGTCCATTGGCTCCAGACTTAGGCAAGGGGTATTCATTGTTGACATCCGTCTTATCTCGGATCATATTTCTAGCTCTAATACCTTTACTGAGATTGACCTTTTGTTTGCTATCAGCCAGGGGCATCTCGAAGATCTTGGAAACTCCGTCCTTTCGGTACTGAGGTGAATGCATTCCACATCGTGTGCACATACCGGTGGAGGACAACACCTTGTAGAAATCTCTAATCAGCAATCTTCGCTCCTCCAAAACAGTAGCGGTCTGTACTCCCGCCTTTGTGGTAATGCCTTCCTTGAGAGCCTTGGCGATGACCTTGTCGGTGAATTTAGTCTGTTGCGCAATAACAGCATCCTCTGAAGTAGCATCTTCCGAATCAGGCACTTCATCGTCCTTCTCCTTGTTAACGGACTTGAAGCTGTCGATTTCAGCAGCACTGGACAAAAGGCCGTATTGCATCAGCTGGAGCTTGCACTTGACTCTGTGGACCTCGGCCTTGTTGGTTCGGAAATGGCCACAGAATCGGCACGAGGACCGAAGCAACACCCACATCTGTGTAAAGAAAAGAGGGTTGTACACTGGCATGGGCAGCTCAATGTGTCCAGGATGACCCATACAAGTTCGGGTGTCTTGATTACAAGTTGTACAGCTGGGTTAGTTCAGTTCAGTTCGATTGATTTCCCGGGTTTGTGTCGGGCCACTCACTTGTTCTTCAAAAACGCTCCAAGCTTGGGATCGTAAAGTCCACCGTCCATGGGATTGCCAAGAGCATCGAATGTCGTGGGATTGGTGATCTGTTTGACGGAGACCTGCAGGATCTCCTCGGGACTGTACATCCCGAAGTCGACCCGCGTGATCTCCGCACCCACAGGTTTGGCGATATCCATATTCATGGTGTGTGGTGATGGGTGGGAAAAAAAATTGGATTTGGCTGTGGATAGATAAAGTCTAAAATTTTTGTCTGCATGGCGAGTTTATTGGAAATGAAAATATTGAGCTGAGTGAGTGTATAAATGTCAAGTAAGGGTTGTAAGAAAATACATGTGCTTTGTCGAAAATACATGTGCTTTGACGAAAATAAATGTGCTTTGACGAAAATACATTGCCTTTGTCAAAAATACATTGCCTTTGTCATCTTTCGAGAGTTTTCATCGTTACACATTACTTGCAGTTCTGGTTCATAATTCTTCAAACTCAATTTATAAATTGAAAATTAATTCATCAAATAAAAAAAAATATCCAAATATAATAATAATAAAACAAAGTGATAAGACGAAAATGACAAAATAGAAATACATCAGTTTGCGTCCGTTTATAAATCTACAAGCTTTGGTAATTGAAGAGTTCTTATTGGATAGCCTGTTGTCTGATACTAACAACGCTCTACACAACGCTCGAGATCAATTACTGACGGTAATAGAAAGAAGAATTATCATCGAAGGAATTGTATTGATTGTGTTTAATGTCAACACAAAAGTGTAATATTCTTCAAAAACCGTTTATACATCTTAAATCATCAATGTATATCGAACCAACTAATTGGTAATTGGAAACTGCAAACGATTTCAATTTTAAACGACACTGTATTCACTGGCCATTATTCATGGAGGACTTTTTTGCTGAAGTTTCACTCTCGGAGCAGTAACTCGACTGTTTCTGCTTATTTCCATTGTTGTCTTGTCTTACATCTCATCGACACTGTTGAACTTACTCTTGGCTGTATAGTTGTATCCGTAACTCTCATGCGTACCATACTACCAAAAAAAAGCATTATAAAAACATTATACAAGCTGGTTTCAATGGAATAAGCAACAATGACAAGTGTTCCAAACTTGGATCTTCATTTATTCCCTTTCATCACATATCGCATAATACTCCTAACTGCCACAGAACGTTTTATAGCAGTTTCTTTGTTCGATTTGTATCCATGAGACCAGTTAATTTGGAGAAAGTGCGATATTGTTTAATGCGAACTTTTTTCAGTCTGGCAATAAGGTTCTGGCCGTTGCTGGGCAACACGCTGTTTAGTCTGTTTCAGGTAAACCCAAACACTGTATAAACTGAGAGTGTACAATGTAGGTACAAAAGCTCAGCCAGCTTCACTCAACTTCACGACACACAACATGTCTGTTGCAACGACCGAGTGGGTCCAGAAGGAGCTGGGAATCTTTCAAGCCCTGGTGGACGACAACACAGACGATTTTTCTTATGCCGCAAGACGAGATTTGGAATGGGTTAATGAACATATGGATGATGTACTTGATACTCGATTCAGCTTAGCAACATTATTACAGACTCCAGGAAGACTCAAGGGAGCTCCATCGCCGCGAAAGGCTAGGCTAATGGCCCGAAACCCACAAACAGGCCCACTTTCCCCCAAGAGCATCAACGCACTTAACAACAAGTACCACAAAGCTGTTGACAAGGAGGTGGAGTTTGCTAATAGAGGTAAGTCCGACAAAGAGGCTGTCCCACAAGGAATCGTTCCTATGACTGTTCCAGTGGTACCACCAGAGACAATGCCTATTTCTGTGCCTGCTACTGCAACTCCAGTGGCCATTTTCTCTGATGGTTCTCCTTCTCCTGACACTTCTTTCCATTCAGCAGAGGATCCTACAGAGCATACTTCCAACACAGCAGAAAAACATAACGAGGAAGGTGAGCTTTCTCCCCAGCAAGAGTCGGAATTTACCTTCACTTCTCTGCCACCTAGAGAGCCTCTTACTGCCAAGACCCCTGCTTCAGATTCCAACAACTCGTCTTCTCTTCGTGTGCAGCGAATTCGTCAAAACCTGGAGAAATCCGCTGGTTCCAAGTTCTCTTCCATGATTATAGATGGCGAGGACGATTTCACCAAGAGTGCAGCTATCATTCAGAACCAACACTCCCCAAGCAAGACGAGAGATCCCCAGTCGAATTCCCCCCACAAAATCGGATCGCTATATCCATCTATCTCTCCTTCGAAAAGCTCAAACACTACCAATTCTTCTAATACTGGACATGGTCATTTCTTCTCTGGAGCAATCAGACGAGCTAAGATGTTGCTGTTTCAAGACGACAAGAAAGAGAACGAATCTGCTCCACCACCACAATCGCCTAAAAGAAACCCGGCCAACATTTCCCGGCTCATGGCCCCTACTGCATCGTCTCGAGCCAAGTCTCCTGTCAGAGCTGCCATGGGAGCTGCCATGGCCGCTTCCTCTCCCATGCGATCCCCCAGTAAACTGTATCCCGAGATTCGATCACCCACAAAGTCCAGAATTCCAGATCTTCGTCAGTTGCCTGCTTCACCTACTAGAGGACCCGCGAGACAGCCCAGCGTGAAGAGCTTAAACAGTGGCACATCTCGAGTTCCTGTCCCTAAGCCCAGTGAGTGGTTTGCTAAGCGGCAGGATGACAAGGACAAGCGGGAACAAGAACAGGAGAAGGAACGACTCCATCAGGAAAGGCTTCAGCAGGAGAAGCTGCAACAAGAGAAACTCCAACAGGAAAAGCTTCAACAAGAGAGACTCCAGCTGGAAAGAGAGCAGCAGCGACTTCTGGCGGTAGCGGAGGAGCAGAGACAGCAGAAGTTGGCGGCAGAAAAGGAGGCTCAACTTGAACGTGAACGAAAAGAGCGTGCTGAGCGTGCCCAGCGGTCTCGACGAGAGAAACTGATTCGAGATCGTCAAGAGCGTCTAGAGAAGGAGCGTGAGGAACAGGAGCGGGAAAAGGAGCGAGAGAGGGAACGGGAGAGACTGGAGTATGAGAAGCTTCAGGAGAGACTTCAACAGGAGAGAATAGAATATGAGCGAAGGGAGCAGGAGAGACAGCAGAAAGAGCGAATGGAGCAGGAGCGACTTCAGAGAGAACAGGAGGAGCTGCTGGAGGAGGCACGATTGGAGTCGATTCGTCTAGAGAAGGAGAACCAATTGCGTCAACAGCAGCAATCGCGAAAGCGACCTTCAATTCTCGAAGATGAACAGACAGGACCTCAAAAGGTGCATCTTTCTAACATGAGGAAGCCATTGAGTCTGTCGACCCGAGTGTCCCAAAACCATCAACCCCGAGTATCCACGTCTATGATGGACTCCCCTCTTAACAAACAATCTACAGCAGGAGGTTCGCTGATGCGTCAATCGCTTCATCGACAACATCAACAGTTCAAGAGTGGCCATATGATGACCCAGACCAAATTTGGAAAGGCAGTTGAAGGTGTAATGATTTCCAACGAGACCATCAAGTTCGGGTCATCGACATCAGGAGCAGCTACAGCAGCAGCAGCAGCGGCGGCGGCAGCAGCATCGGCAGCAGCATCAGGAACCGTTACTCCTCTTAAACGAGTAGGACCTGCTCGACCTATGCATACTACTCCCCAGCAGTTCCGATCCCAGAGAACTGGAGCATTTTCATCCTCAATGTCTTTCCAGGCCAAGCTTTTCAAGCAACCTGTCTCCTCTAATAACACTCCTGCCACCCTGGCAGCTCCTACATCTATACCTGACCCTGTGACACCTGCAGCCTCTCATGTGCCTGTAACTCAATTGCCAGAAATCAACTCTGATTCGGAAGATGACGAAGGTGATGGAGTGTTGCACGACTGGGCCAACTCACCTGAGTTACGAGCTCTCTTGTTGCGCCAGCAGGTGATGGATCCCGACCGAATTTTCGGGCCCCTACCACCACTGCAAATGGAAGAGATTTTTGGCAATTCTAATAACGCTCGAGTCGCCAAGTTCCGGGGCCGAAGTTCCTCGGCCAACTGGTCCCGTGACCAACTTACCCAGATCGAAATCGATTCCTACAGTGAACAGATGGGTTACAAGTGATACTAACCTAGCTATAAATAGACAATGAATACCCATATACCATGTACCATCCATTTAAGCCAATATTCTATTCTTCTACTATTTAAACCATAGACTTCTGGGCTTTATCTTTGCTCCAGGTCTTGAGCCATTCCTGTCGCTTGCCCTTGGGGACTACATGCAAAGTAATGACGTTATCAATGAGAGGAACCTTTGGTTTGGGAGCGGAAAATACCGATTCATAGCTGACCTTCTTGCCAATCTTGACAAGTCCACCAGATTCGGTCTGGACGAAAATCTCCAGGTTAGCAATATCGTACTCAGTCATGTGGTCGTTGGTGAACCATTCAGGGGGATGCTCAAACACAGTGTTGAGAGTTTGACCAGGGGTGGATGCAATATCAACCTCCGCCAGGAAATCCGTCTGCAGGTCACAAGGATACAGCAGAAGAACTGGTACAAGAATGGTCGAGGTGGGATCTAGAGCATCTTCAAGATGGATAGATACGCCCTCCGGCAGTGCAGGAGGAGTTTTTGTTTCGATTTGAAGGATTTTTCTGACCTTTAGGGCCAACTCCAGATTCTTTTCGGTGGCTTCCTCGATCTCCTTTCGAGCCAACTCACGTTTTTCTCGCGCAATATTATCTGCCAATCTCTTCTTGGCAGCAGTCTCCACATTCTTCATGGCGTCGTTGAAAACATTGCAGTTCTTGGCATATTCACACAGATCCAACGCCTCCTGGGCTCGTCCGACCGCCAAAAAAGCAGAACACGACCGGAAAATGGCCTTCTGGTTGTTGGGGTCCAGAATCAATGCAGCCTTGCAGTCATTGATGCATCGTCGATAATTTCGAAGCTCCAAGTTACATGCAGCCTTGTTGATATAACAAGCGGTATCAATAGCAACAACCCCACATTTGACGTCCAAAGCTTTGTCGTAAAATTTGAGAGCATCGTGGTACCGTTTCTCTTTGTACGCCTCATTTCCTTGGTTCTTGAAATTGGTAGCGACCTCATCGGGTTCTCCCTCGTATGCCAACGCCTTCAGAGCCTCAAGGGTATCGTTAGTACCTCCATCTCCATCTGTCTCATCGAGCTCACGCATGAAAAACGGCACTCGATTCATGTTTTGGTAAAACTCCTCTGTGCTCTCAGTGGAATACTCTGCCAGCTGGGGAGGAAGCTTGGGATCTCCAGGACCAGGCACATATCTCTTTGGTTTGTCCCATCGAGCAGCCTTATCAGCCTCCCATTCCTTTTGTGGTGGGGCATCATTGCCTACAACATCGTCAATGAGCTCCTCGATTTGTGGCGATTTTGGTGGCATTGTTAGTGGTTGTAGAAATGATTTTTCAGCCCGCAGATAAAATGCAATTATCAAACTCTATCTCGGGAAGAATGTCACCGTTCTAGTAGTAAACAACGTTATTTAATTAGGTTGGATGAAACAAAATAAGGTTAAGGTGTGTCAAGAGAATGAATAGGGGAAAAAAAGGAAACAGGATTCGTTTAAACGGATAAGTAATGGCTTTTAACCTTAGATCCATTGATTTATACTCAAAAAGTGTAACTCCAGAGCTACAATAATCAATTTGACTGGTCCTTAATAATCATGTGAGCAAACATTAACCTTATTCCCAATTCACAAAAATCCTAAACTGCTACAGATACAAGACCATTCAATAAACAAAGGTTGATTTATTCGCCATCTACTTGCTACCAACGGTTGTGAAGTATCCCTGGTAAGTAAGAATCAATGTAAGTGAAGTCCAACTGAACCTTTATATACAACCTTATTTTACAACCAAAGACGGAGCAGACGGAGCAAACCGAGCATCTGGCTTCCAATTTAGATTTACTTCTAATTGAGAATCTGATTCTAGAATTGTGACGCTTTTATTGGAAGTGATTAATGTAACGGCACTCTATGGACCAGCTTCGTGTATGATCATACTACTGATACTGAGTTTCTTGATATTCATTGCATTATAAATTATACTCATGGCAATGACCTGAGCAATAAATAAACTGAGCCGACCCACACCTTGCTCACTTGTCCAAATAACTGAGAGTACCTCTCCACAAGTCTGCCAGCCGAAATTCCTCTCCAGAAAAGAGAAAGACAACGCGTTGGGCCACATAGACGACATTGCTGGGAATATAGGCAAAAATCGCTACAACCATCATCATGATAAAAAGCAGAACCACAAAGTTGAATACATGTTTTTCAGCTGGGGTCATGAGGGCATGAGAAGAGTGAACAGAGTAAGTGTACCACCAGCTGGCAGGTTTTTCCTGGCTAATGGGGACCAGGTCTTCGTCAGAGATGAGGCTGTAAGGGTTTTCCATAGTGTATCAAATTTCAGGTGGCAAACATCCTCCAATCTTTTTCAGGCCCTATATATATGGATTTCTTTGTTTGGGTGGGGCATCATTAAGGCAGGTGTAGACAAAACGATAATCTTAAATGGGATTATCTGGTACCTTAAACGGGCACACACTAGTTAACTTTAAATGGAAGTCTTTAACCCTAAACAGAATATGTGGTACCTTAAACAGTAAACGCCGAACTATAATTTCAGGACCATAAGCCCAATAAAAAAGCGAAAGAAATCTGCATTATCTCATGGGTGACGAAGAGGTTGAGAGATTATGCAGAAGACAAGCACTTATCCATTTCTCAGCAATTTTGCCTTGTCTTAAACAGAAAAGCTCAAAGGAGTGACACAAAAGCAACTAATTAAGATTACTAATATGTCTGGCATAGTAACGTTAATTGGAGTAAACTCTTCAAGATATCCGAGAAACCGGTGTCATACCATATAAACCATATGAATCTTTTAACTCCGAAAGTGACACAAAACTGGGTTTGTCATTGTCATTTTTGGGTGGGATGTGGTCCGGAAGAAGTGAAATCAAAGACGGAAGTGAAGACACAGAATGACTGGTTGGTTCAGTCTGCTCCCCATACGTAGTGTTCTGCATGTGTCTGAGTTGCAAGTTAAGATCCACTTGGAGGTAGCAAGATTGTGACAATTGCTTTCAGTCTCTAAATAACTGATTAGCTACACGTTAATCTAGAGCGCCTTATACTAGTTCCAGGTAGCCCATGTTCTTGATTTCTCTCTGGAGAAGAGCTTTAGGCGGACGATATGCAAGTGTATTGTTTGGGACTATGGATTAGAAGCAACTCCACGGAGAAGCCAAGTTCCGATACTGTGGGGTCCCAAGCTTTACAAACCTAATGGTACAAACCTAATGGTGCATAATTCATCTTGTCCCTTGGAAATCAGCAATCGAAAGATTACTAATCCGTATCTAACCCTGGAGGAGTATATCAAGGGACCCGCAATGTTTACAAAGAGTAACCCTCATTACAGGAATAATTGTTCTTGTGAAATTCTCTTCTTTTTTGGTATGGCAGATGTTTCTCCGCCAGCTGGTTTGCTGCTGAATGTCGTATGTATATCCACATATTGCACTCCCCAGTTAAGTTAAAAAGAGAGAGGATTTCTCGGCGTTTATTAATCGCTACTACAATCGAAAAATAAATCTAAACATAAATCATTATAAATTATACTAATACATACAAGAAACAAACAAATCCAAAAAGTCCGTTTAAGACGTAGCGGTAGGAGTCTTCACAGTAGATGTGACGGTTTTGGTGGAGGTGATGTATGAGGTAGAAGTGGAAGTTGCCGAGAAAGCGGGATCATTGATCATGTCCGAGTACCAAGGGCACACGGAGTAAGCCTCCACGTCAAAGGATTCGGTGGAGGGAGAAGTAGCCGAAGGGGAGGCATCAGGGATAGAGGTGATGATGGTAGACACGATAGTTGAGGTAGTCAATGGCTTCGACTTTGAGCTTTCAGGTGCGGAGCTGATAGGAGTAGAGCTGGTAGAGCTGATAGGAGTAGAGCTTACAGTGGAAGTCACAGGGGTAGAGCTCACAATAGTAGAAGTCTCAGTTTTGTCATCCTCGTCAGCATCCAAGTTGAGGTTCCCAGTGGGTTTAGGCAAAGTGGAAGTTGTGTTTGTGAATGAGCTTGAGATAGAAGTGAGCATAGTAGAGGAAGGCTCGACGGTAGAGTTCACAAATGCGCTAGGAATAGAGGAGGTCAGCTGGGTAGTTGGCTGAGCAGTCTGGGAGCTCTTGGCAGGAATGACGGGTCGTAGGTTAGTGGAGTTTCCAAGGCCAGAGGGCAGAACAGGCTTCACGTAGGTAGAGTTATCAAATCCAGTGGGTTCAGCAGTGTCACCCAAAATAGAGGTCTTCAGGGTGGCTGGAGTGCTGGTAGGGACAGGGACAGTGGAGTTGGGAGCCATGGTGTTAGCAGCAGACATAGTAGAGTTGGAGAAATGAACGGGTTGGGAAGCCTTGATAGTAGAGTACTTGGTGGTGACTCCAGTGGCCTGCTCAAAGTAGGTGGTAGTGACAACCTTGCCATTGGTGGTGAAAGTGGACACTCGAGTGTGCACGTTAGTGACAGTTCCGATGGGGTTGACCACAACAGTGACAACAGGGGTTGGTGCAGTAGAAGTTCGATCGACAACCACGGTCTCGTAGATGATTTCGTCGGAATCAGTTTTCACACCTGCAACATTGCCGTTTCCACTGGGAGACTGTGATTTGGTAGCAGAAGGCTTGACTGCCTTGGAGACAGTGCTGTGAACGGATTGGGGCTTGGATTGGGAAGAGGCAGACTGAGAAGCAGGTTGAGTAGGCTTGACCTTGGGAGTTTCTGAAGTCTTTGTGTTCTTGGCGATCTTGGTCGTCTCAACGGCCTTAGTCTCGTCAGTGTGTACACCCGCAATATTGCCATTGCCATTACCGTTGCCGTTTCCATTGCCATTGCCACTGCCGTCAATGTTGACCACAGAGTAAGTGGAAGAAGCTAGAGTAGGAGTAGAGGTGGGGTATACTGCCTTACAGTAGTTGCTATCACCTTCAACAGTTACAGTAACTGTGATGTGTAGCTCAGGGTCTTTGTATTCAGGGTACTGAACCTTGTTGACAGGAGCAGCCAAAGCCATGGCGGTAAGAAGAGCGAGGGAAAAGAATTTCATATCGACACAAAAGAATGTAGTACAGTTGGTGTAAGTGTAAGGAGTGACTTAGAGTGAAGGAATGAAGGAGAGTGTTGAGGTGAGGTAGTAAAGAGTGTGGTGACTAGCAGTCAAGAATGAATGTAGAAGTTGGTTGGTTCGTCAAAGTCGCTTAGTCGGCTCGTTGAGGTTTGAGGGGTAGTTTGTTTCGTTCCATTTTCCCACTTCTGGACATGCTCATTTATATATTCGATTCGACATGCCTGTTTGTGTTCTCATAACCGAGACTGCTGGGCTGGGTGTGTTCGTCTGGATCAGTGTTTATGCAAGATTGAAGTTTAAATAAAATCCAAAATCACAACTTCCCAGCCAGCCCGCTTTTTAAGGTTTCGATAAAGCAGGAAACATGGTGGAATAAAATCGTCATTTGAAGAGTGAATTTGGGAAAAATTCGTGGGTTACAAAAACAAATAACCATCTTTTAAATGACGTTTTTACTTCTATTATTACTCGCTTATCACAGGGATTATAACCACCCCCTTTTCTGATTAAAGTTTTGACTGGAACTTTATCAAAACTCTAACAAAACGCTCGTCTCATGTTACAATATTACAACAGGTTACTCCAGCAAGAGTGTGCATGTAGACACGTCGTTTTTTTCGCGACCACTCGTTTTATTATCAACAGATGATAATATTCGCATCTACCTCGTTTTATTACCAACAGACCATAATATTCGCATCCACCTCGTTAATCTCTAATAATATACGTGTTTGTTCGCGTATCTCCGAGCCGTTAGAAATCGCCGATCGTCAATTTCAACAACCGTCTATTCATCCAATAGTTCCCCTTTAGTTCCACTCTCACCAACCGGTAATAGGCTGGTTCTTCATTTCCTATTCGGGTCGCAAACTTTCCCCTGCATGCAAGACTGGGGGGAAGATGAGTTTTCAACTCACAATTCAGACAAACTTTGCCTCATTAGTTCCAAAGATTTGCGAGGGTTGCCACATGGAACAGTTTGCTACTCAACCTGTGATGACTGCCACATTCAGGAGATGTGATGGAGGTGGAGATGGAGATGGACGAGAGATGGTGATGCCTCATTGAATAGTCGGAGTAATCCTAGACTGGGAGGAGAGAGTTATACACATCTCATTTCCATTGCAATATAACTCTTGGCAATCGTAGTACTGGTAACAGCTTACCCTAACAGGTCAGAGGACAAGGGTCATATAAAGTTTCAAGAGAGTTCATTTCGGGTTAGGTGTTTGTGAAAACCGCCGTGATTATGAAGGAAATAACGCAAACTAATCAATATAGCGCAGATCTTTCATTTAGTGTATTTTTCATTTCCGAATTGGATTGACCTAGGATGTCTTGGCGAGAAGGTAACAGAAGTTGCTTTGACTGGTAAGGCCTCAGCCAAGCTCTGTACCAGCTGTCTAGACAGTTGAGTCGTGGTGATGTGATGATGAGATTCGTTTTAGAATGAGGATCTTGAGTTGGTTTGTTTTACTCAGTGGCCCCTTCAGAAGTTGGCGCGTGAGAATGAGTGGTTAAAGAAGCGCGGAAAGAAGCGCGGGAATGAGTGATTAAAGAAGCGCGGGAATGAGTGATTAAAGAAGCGCGAGAATGAGTGATTAAAGAAGCGCGGGAATGAGTGATTAAAGAAATGAGAAAACTCTGTTGATCTCGGCATGCTTTACTAGTCTTGTGATTTCTTCCCATTGAGACATACTTGATGCCGCATGCCAGTAATTGAACTTCTGGGACACAGCCATACTCTCCTTCTGCTGCGTCTCCGACAGGCGTTTTTGCATCGGTTTTTCACTCAAGGATATCTTCCGGGATTGCAGAGATGGTGTTGACGCCATTATCGACTCTGATTACGGAGGCTCAATCCAGGGAAGGTCGATTCTATTAGCCGTTCCTCGTTTTTGTCCTGCCAGTTGAAGAATCATCTTTTCATTATTGAGGACATTGAGGGACGATTCATTTATATGCTTTTCCCTACCCATGACCGTCAATGAGAACTCTGCTTTCACGTCTCGAAAGCGTCTGAAGAATGGCGTGAACTCCGAAACAATTCTGAGAAGACTGGTATCTCTGGCTGCGTTGTCGAGAGTGCTTTGAGATGGTCAAGCGAGCTCAGGCCTAGAAATATCACATGCTTTCTTTCTTATGTAAAATCAATAACTGGATGGTATCTTTTCAACCAGAATATGTAGGAGGTGGTGCTTCGTGGCTAGCCAGGTTGGATGAAAAGAATCCAAGAGTGTTCGCGGGTATAGACGCTCGAAGTGTCAATGAACAAGATACAATGTCGACAACTCCAAAGGTGAGACGGCTCAACCGTATGGCAAACATTGCTTTTTTGAGACTGTGCCATGGGCTCAAACTTCTCCTTAACTTCTCGATTATTCTCGATTTCAAGACTTTGACTCCAAGGCCGCCTGCGGACGTGACAGATCCATTAACCTCTAAGTACAATCTAAGACACGTGCTACAAGAAACTTCCACCGCAAAAAGCACTGGCTATAAAATCCAAATCCTACTGTGAAAAGTTTGTTATTTTTTTTCTTGATTGTTAGACGCTTGTTTCGGCCAGTGACTTCTCCAGATAGATTCACGGTTCGAACTAATCTTTTGAAACTGTGGAATACTTCCTGAACGATGGAAATTACGGACTCCTGTCCCGAGTTCAGTGCATCTCTATCAGGTCACACTTGTTGTAAGAACAGTTCTGGCATCAGTTGTATCATTTAAGTCAATGCCAGTACAGAAACTGCAGATAAGTGTTAACTTCAGAACTATATAGCCTTGGCGTATAACCAGTCGATGCCTATTATAATATCTTGTCGACGTACTTCAGTGATGTTGAGGGCTCTACCACAAGGCAGCACACAAGATACCCAGTTATTGATCAGGGCCTCTGATTAGAATAAGCACAATATGACCGCTCAAAAGACGACACCCTGGCAACCAATTTGCAGGGGATTCCTTCGTATTGTCAAAACCTTACATTCCTTATTACAAATAATGGTACAGCTGTGGTGGTGCCTTGGCGCTGGAAGTAGAGGGTTGCTGGAGTTGACAATCTTGCTGAACAAGAATCTAACAAGAATCTATTGATCTATTAAGGAAGTTTCTAAACACTGGATTGGTATCTCTGTATCGTATCCTAGACTACAGCCGTTTGCACACGTGACCTTTGTTCGTAACTTTGGGTGAACCACACACTTCCGAGATAATCACGGAAGCTACGAGGGAGTACATGTAATGCAATGCGAAATGTGATGCGGCTATTGTTCAATCCAATCTTCAAACGCCACGGTCGTTAATGTCGTCTGTAAAGTTCAATGGATTTATAATCACATGCATGAAGGATGCAGGAAATACGTTATGGTTACGAATATCTGTGGGTTGGTGGAGGAGTGAGGTGGTGGGAGAAGATTCACGTTTGTTATTTTATTAGTTTTTGTGTTGTTTTCTGATTTCATTTTTTTTCATTTTTTTTTCTACTTTTTTTTTTTCCTTCACATTTTTTTCTTCTTTTTTTTTCTTTTTTTTTTTTTCTTGCTCACTTTTTCCTCAAGATTTTCGTTATTTTCAGTTTGATTTTTCTCAAAAAAAACCAACATGAAACTCAATTTGTAAGAAGAGATTACCAATCTCAAGCATCATGTACAGGAAAGGAGACGTTACGGAAGTGATCGATCTCACAGATATATAGACACAGTCATTTAACGATTTGAAGTTGTATCTGTATCAATGGACACAGCATTCACTCAGACCCTCAATTACGTTTCCAAAGGACGATGGTTTCCTTATCCTGAAGAGCGAAAAGGATTTCAGGTGCCGTCAAAATTTTACCATGGCGTCTCAGATGACACAGATAACAATTCTACCGGAGTGACCGATAGTACTGAAGCGTCCGAATCAGGAAATAGTACTGAAGTATCCAAATCAACCAGAGATTTGGAGAAAGGTTCACAGCTGGATATTGATGATTCAGTGGTAGGCTGGTATGGACCTGATGACCCTGAAAACCCCCAGAATTGGTCAACTCTCAAAAAATCATTCACTTCTTTCCAGGTCCTCATTCTCACGTTTTCGGTCTATGTAGGTTCCTCCATTTACACACCAGGATTACCCGAGATCATTGGCGAGTTTAACATTTCAGAGCCAGCGGCAATTCTTCCGTTGTCTGTGTTTGTGTTCGGCTACGGTATTGGTCCCGTGGTGTTTTCACCCATGTCTGAGCATCCCGTATTTGGCCGAATGTGGATTTATTTGGTGACCCTTGCGATTTTTGTGGTTCTTCAAATCCCCACAGCCCTCAGCAAAAATATCGGGTCGCTGATCGTATTGCGGTTTATTGGAGGTGTCTTCTCCTCTCCTGCTCTGGCAACTTCGGGTGCAACCTTTGGAGATATCTACCAGATCGCCTATATCCCCTTTGCTCTGGCGCTTTGGGCCTTATCTGCTATTAGTGGGCCAGCGTTCGGCCCCGTACTGGGAGGCATTTTGGCGCAACTTGTGGGATGGAGATGGACTTTTTGGGTTCTGGCTATTATTTCGGGGGTTTGCCTGGCGGTTTTATTCTTCAGCTTCCCAGAAACCTCGGCTGCTAACATTCTTCATCGACGAGCTAAACGATTGGAAAAGCTCACAGGAAAACAGTACACCACAATGGCTCGTCAGGAATGGGCACACAAAAAGTTGTCCACAGTTGCATATGAGTTTCTGCTAAGACCGATTCTCATCACTTTTACCGAACCGGTGGTTTTTGCTCTAGGACTTTATATCGCCCTACTCTATGCCACTTTGTATAGTTGGTTCGAGGCTTTCCCTATTGTGTTTGTGGAAACTCATGGATTCAACACAATTGAGTCCGGGTTGACGTTTCTCGGACTCATTGTTGGAGGAGTAGTAGGAGTCCTTATCTACTTGCCTCTCATCTACAAAGACTTCACCCTGCCTGTACTCCAGGGAAACTTTCCTCCAGTTGCAATGTTCATGAAGCTTTGTCTTTTGGGATCGATTATCTTCCCTCTATCAATGTTCATGTTTGGCTGGACATCGACGGCTTCTGTTCATTGGATCCTCCCCGTTATTGCCTCGGGATTTTGTATTACAGGCGAACTGTTTGTCTTCCAGACAGTATTCAACTACCTGTCGGGATCATACCCCAAGTATATTGCATCTGTGTTTGCAGGCAACGGGCTGTTCCGAGCAATTGTTGCAGGAGGATTCCCTTTGTTTTCACGACAGATGTTTGTGCATCTTGGCCCAGAGAAGTTTCCTGTAGGATGGGGAAGCACTCTTATAGCGTTTTTCGGCATATTGATGGGTCTAATCCCGCTTGTGTTGATCAAATGGGGCGCCCAACTCACCGGCTCTTCCCGATGGGCTTAGTGAGGAGTGAGTGAGTATATAGAGTATGTAGAGTATGTAGAGTATGTAGAGTATGTAGATAGTATATAGATAATTAATTAAGCAGTAGCACAGTGACTCAGTAGTACGGTGACTAAAGACAGCGACTCAGTAGTACAGTGACTAAGCAGTACAGTGACTAAAGACAGCGACTCAGTAGTACAGTCAGTAGTACGGTGACTAAAGACAGCGACTATTTATTACACTCAGACGAATGGTTAAAAGAATCTTCACTCAGGAAACATTGGAGATGTCATTGTTCGATTCTCTGAGTATTGTCACTATGCTAATGTCTGATTCTTTGTATAAAGTTTGGAAAAATACTAACATGTATGGAACGTGTGGAGCTGAGTTAAGCAATTGAAGGGTAATGCAGTTTTGTGTGCAGTTTGTGTGCAGTTTGTGTACGTACAGTTTGTGTACAGATTGTGTGTACAGTTCGTGTGCAGTTGTGTGCAGTTGTGTGCAGTTTGTGTGCCCTCAATGCGGCTGATTCGACGGTTCGAACTGTCTGCTTCTTTTTCCACTTCCCAGCAGGGTAACTAGAGATATTTTTAGTACCACAAACTGCCAAGTTTCGCTCGGTTCTGTTCTCAAAATGGATATTATTTATTATAAGGCTTAGACTATGGAGGCGAAATTTTTTTTAGTCTACATGAAAGTGCGTTAGTACTGTGACACAGAAACGGTCCCGTTTGTGTCTACCCGTCCGCCATCCGTCTGCACAAATCCTAACCGCTGCTGCCTTCAAATTACAATATAGAGCAAGTCAAACTATTCTGGATTTGGCTGCACGTGTTGAATGGGGAGATTGTTTGCTCAAAACTTATTTAGCTTTAAAGTTAAGTTTGTTGTTTTGGATGTTGTTTATCTGCTCGCACAGGGACTGCATTGTGACGTATCAGATTTCTTGGTTTTGTGCAACGAATTGTGCAATAAATTGTGCGGTGGATTGTGTCCACTCATATACAGTACAAAAATGGCTGTATTTGTGCGCCTCCAATTCGTTTGTGTAACTTCCATTCGTTTGGGCCACTCCCACTCGTCTGTGTAGCTCGCCAATTAACTTTTGTCCAAAAAGGTCAACCCACTGCACAAAGCATTGTTAATAATTTTTAGGTGCATTGTTGGCAGGAAGACAAAAATAGCAAGAGAGCAAACTGACTCAAAAGCAGGGAGTGAAAGAGAGGAAGAGATTGTGTCATTAATGTCTCATTATTAGACGGCTCATCTCGGACGGCTCTTCTCGGTTGCTGTTGAATCCCAGGGCGGCGTGACTTGGTCTTTGTGACCTTCCTCATTCTTGGGATTACCTAAAATGTATGCCAAGGTAGCCACTATCGGCCCTTTACATTATTGGGGTAAGGCTGAAATGAGGCATTATAGAATGGGGTATTTACAAAACAAGAGGAAAAACAATTTGATAATTTATTGACACAAACCCCCCCCCCCAGTTATGCTATCATGATCACGTTGTCTTACATCTTTTTACCGTCTCACCGTCTCACTTGCGTAGCTTGCGAGCCAAGCCAAGTAGGTTCTTTAAAGATAAGCATACCCAAAAGGGGAGATCTACAAAGCAAGTTAAACAACCATGGGTGTACACAAGAGGTTAATTGTAAGACGGAGGCGGCGTTGAAAAAAAATTCTGACCAGTCTAATTCCCATCTACAGCCACGGGTGTGTGTGTGTTTGTGCACAACTGTGACACTGTGAATGTTGCGTGCTCCACCACACTAAAAATTATAAATACACTTCTTGGTTAAGCTCTTGCTACATGTCTGAAATTTCGTCTTGCAGTAGCCATGTGGGTCTGAAACTTTGACCTTGGGTTGTACATGCAACAAGTGGGTGTACATTTAACGTCACCATGTGCAACAAGCCCAGTGTTTGTGTTTGACATTGCCATGCGCTTTCGTTCGAAATTGACTGGTAAGCCTGGCAAGGAGAAACAACAGACGCCAACAAGCCACAATAACCAGACACACAAACAGCCGCCTCATCCTCTCACTCTGACACTGGACCAGATTGATGACAACAGCTTGCTCTCGATATTAGACGACGGTCCATGGAGTTCTGAAGACGACCAATTTCTCACACCAAGATCAAGTTCCTCACCAGACGACCCCGAGACTCCCCCGCCGGTGCCGCCGTTGCCGTTGCCGTTGCCCAAAAACAACACTGTGGATACTACCCCTATGTCTCGCCTCCTCAAAACCCACAGAAGACAATACTCAGGTTCTGATCAGTCAGATATGTCACTGGGAACTACAGGCACAGCGGCGACGACGCTCAAGTCAGACTCGTCAGACTCTGACACCCACTCTATCCGGTCGTTCCAGTCGTTTAGATCGTCTTTCAGATCGTTTTCACATGAGAGCTTGTTTGCGTTAAGAAAACGAGACTCGTCCATGCTGTCAACTCCACTAACCCCTATTATTTCAAATGGGTCGTCTTCTAACGCTCTGGAGAACGCGCTGACAAAGTTCCAGGGCAAACAAGGAACACCAAAGGCCAACATTTTGCGAATCGAGCTACTGACTCTGCTAAGAAAAGAATCCCCAATTGCTCAGAGCCCCATTGAAGTGGTCACAATCCTTTCTAAATGGTGGACTGCCATCTTGGCGGCTCTGCATTCTCGAGGAGCCAGTAGCCACGACAAAATTGCATACATGGAGGCGATTTCCAAAATCATGGACCGCCCAGAATGGAAACAACACAACACTTCTCTATTTTCTAACCTCACCCTTCAAACCGTCAGATACTGTGCAGATCGCCTATCTCTTAAATCCGTGCCTGTTCCTGTGGCTGCTTTCAGCGGGAAAATCCTGGCCTACGGGTTCTTCTATTGTGCTGGAATCGCCCACCAGCTATTGGCCCATTTGCAGATTCCTACTGCAGATTTGGAAAGAATTGGACCCATTTGTGACTCCCCAGTTTTAAAACCCCCTGTTGATGGCAAACCACAAATCCCCTTGGGTCCTTGGATCAGAAGATGGGCTTCCTCGGACTCAGACACCTTCTACTCGTTTCTCAAACACTATTACTGTATTAGTGGGGGTACAGAACCCGATGGAGAACTCCCTCCTGGATGGATTCATCTACATGCATTTATTTTGGGGTCTCTGGACGCCGTGGTTCGTCCTAGAAAAACCCCCGCCCCACCTTCATTAACTCCCTGTATTCCTAAACCCCGGAAAATTCATAAACTCAAGCTTTTGGGAGCGCTACGTGAACTGAAGCGATGCTGCCATCCAGATTATTTCGCGCATGTTCTGGCCCCTGCATTTGAAGACATTCTTAAATCTGTGGCTCTGAAAACTGTGGTTTTTGACGTTGAACAATGCACGGCTCTGGCGGACGTTGCCGAGGAGATCCTTACGGTATTGGAATGTCCTCTCCGGTCTCTGGATTGCTCCTTCTGGCTCAACGTTGTGGGGATTATGCTGAAATCCGAATCCCATTATACTGCTCTTCGAGCTTTGGCATTCTTACACAACACCTTCCCTCCTAAACAACCACAACAGTCGCAGTTGTACGCAGACTTCATTGTGGCCCCCGAAAGAATCAAAAAGTACTTTTGTCATTGGCATCCGTTGATCCGGGCGGCGTACATGCGTGTCGTTTGTTATCGGGTTTTACCCCGATGCCCTCAAACCGTGAATCTTTGTTTGGTCACTGTTTACACCAAATTCATCACTTATCTGGAATACTGTCAGCAAAATGAAAATCCATTCCCCGCAACTGACCCCTGTTCTCGTTTACAAATTGTTTCACGAGAATATGAGCCCACAAACATGGAGATGGTAGTTCAGAACTTGCAAAACCTCGACTTTGTTGATATTGGGGTAATGGGAGACACAGTACGACCGATTAACATGCCTTCTCGAAACCGCCGATCGGCTTCGCCTTGTGTCACTCCTCGATATTTCGACGAGTCGCCTCCTCGAGTTTCCGCGTTTGATGTTGAAGATGACCTATTTGAAGGAGTGGAGAAACAAACCATCAAGAAGTGGGGATTTATCCGAAAAGAAATCTACACTCCTGATAGTGACGAACGAAGCTCCAGTACTTCACCCAAGGCCAGCGCTAACGCCAACGGAATCTCTTGTCAGTACAAGTTTGTGATGGAATCGTCTTCTTCCAGATCCAAGTCTCCTCCAGGTTCAGAAACCTTTGCTGCGACAGCATCTGAACCGTCTGTCATGTATCCTCGACTGCCATTTGATCTCAAGGAGAAAAACAAAGACTCGCAGTCCACCCTGGACAGCTCTGCCACTGCCACCACCTCCAACACCTCTGTTGACGACGAATCCTTCCGAGTCCCAGTGGACCCCGAAGAATTCAAGGATCTCACCGAGTACGTCAAGTACTGGAAGTACGCTGGCCGTGCCCTAAACGAGTGGGATAGCGTGGTAGGGGAGTATGAGACGTTTGTGTCTCAGTTTGATCACTCTGGTGTTCCTCACATGGTAGGAGATATGGGCCGTTGCTCACCTTTATAGTTATTAATTTATTTATTGCATTTGACACAAATTACAAATTACAATGTCTACTAACTAAGATGCATGATTACTATAAACACTTTTATTTGGACTTGAGGCGGCCCTCAAAGCCTGCTCTCTTACCTGAGCTTGGTTTCTTAGCCGGCTTCACCTTCTTGCCTCGCACCTTTTTGGAATCTCGACGAGCCTGCAAGTTCTCCATTCGTTTCTTATCCTTGTCTCTCTTGTGCTTGTCCACCGTGTACTTTCTATCGTTCCATTCCCGCTCAGACTTTCTCTTCTTTTGCTGTTGTCGCTTGAACGCCTTGGTGAGCATCTGTTCGTTATCACGGACCTTCTCGCCCTTGGCATGCTGCATTGCTCGCATCCATAGGGTAGCATTTTCCACTGAAGCCTTCTTCTCCGAATCCATTTGCATCATTTTAGCCCGTTTGGCCTTGACATGTTTCAGCTGGCCCAGAAGGTCTCGTTTGGTGCCAGTTTTCTTAGCAGTCAGACTCTTGAGATCGGACGAAAACTCGCCATTCTCAAAATGCAGTTGTGAATACAGCAGCTTGGGGTCTTCGCTGTCGTCACCTTCTGCTTCAGAAACGTTGTCATCATCGTTGGCATTTTGCTCCTCCTCCTCAAGCTGGAGCTTTCGTTTCTGCTTTCGGGCCTCCTTGGCGCTTTGACGAGCGGCCAGAATCTCGGCTCGGCTCTGAGGAGGTTTCTTAGGGTCAGTTCCTGGTGCCTTTCGTTCAGCACGCATGGACTGGATCTTGCTGTTGAGTTTTTCACGCAGAGCTTCTAGACGTGCTTGTTTTTCTGAATCTTCTGCTGCGGATTTCTGAGCAAGCTCCTTTTTGTGTCCATCCACTTCGTTATCCACCTCAGCATCAAAGTCACATTTCATGGATTCCTCATCACCAGAGTCGTCCTTGGCGGGTTTTTTGATCGAGTCTTCTTTGGAGGGTTTCTTAGGAGTCTTGTCCTTTGCTTGGCTCTTCACCTGATTCGCCTTGGCCTTTGGCTTCTCCTTAGCTTGGCTCTTTGCTTGGTTCTTTCCCTTATTCTTCTCTTCCACAGACTCCTCCTCCACTTGTACGTCTCCCTTAAATTTCTCAAGGTTCTCCTTGATGGTTTCCTTGGTCACCGTCTTGGCCTTGGTCTTGGCCTTTGCGTCGTGAATATCCTTGGCCTGAGACTTGGCCTGGTTGCTGGGATCCAGCTTGGCCCGCTTGGCTTTTCGCTTCTCCTCCTTGGACTGCTTCTTACGAGCCCATTGGTCGTCTCCGTCACCGGCGTCCTCGTAGAACTTGGACGGAATCAGCGATAGAAGCCCATCGAAGGCATTTGTGTTGGTTCGTAGCCGTTCCTCCAGTGACATTTGTTCTGTGGTCCACTCTACTTCGTAAAGAAAAGAATCGTATGCAGGAAATTCTTTTTAGGTTAAGTTAGATAATCTGCATGTCGGTGACAACACTACACCCGCTAGTAGAAATGGTTTTAATTTGTGCGTCATTTGTACAATCCTATTCTTCACATATTCAGATATCACTTGGCTCAAGATGTCAAATGCAACACCCTGGTTATCTATTTTGGTACTACTTAAACAAACCTACGGCGCTTTAAATTTAAAAGTCAGCGTCATCCTCATCGGGAAGGGGCATAGCGTTGGCCTCCTCCAGATCCTTCTGCATGGCCTGCATGACCTCGGGGTCGATGGCGGTCTCAGCAGGTCGCAGGGCAGGGGTGGCGACGAACTCCAGAGAGGGGTTGCCGGCCAGCTTTCGGGCAAGCCACAGGAAGGGCTTCTCGAAGTTGTAGTTGGACTTGGCAGAGATATCGTAGTACTGCAGGTTCTTCTTTCGGTGGAAGGTGATGGTCTTAGCCTTGACCTTTCGCTCCTTCACGTCAACCTTGTTACCACAAAGGACGATGGGGATGTTCTCGCACACTCGCACGAGATCTCGGTGCCAGTTGGGCACGTTCTTGTATGTGATTCGGGAGGTGACGTCGAACATGATGATACCGCACTGGCCGTTGATGTAGTAGCCGTCTCGCAGACCGCCAAACTTCTCCTGGCCGGCAGTATCCCAAACGTCGAATCGGATGTTTCCGCAGTCGGTGGCAAAGTTGAGGGGGTGCACCTCCACACCGAGGGTGGCGTTGTATCGGTTGACGAACTCGCCGGTCTCGTGTCGCTTGACAAAGGTGGTCTGTGTGTTAGTATAACAAGTTCTGATTCATGTGGCGCCGATTCAGCAATAGTTGTGTGTGCAATACTCACCTTTCCGGTTCCACCGTCTCCGACAAGCACAAGCTTAAAGGCAGCAACTTCCTGGGACATGATGATTACTTTGTTGTTGTGTTAAGAAGAATTGGTTCTCAAAGCACGAAGAAGAGAGAAGGGGGAAAAGAGGTAAAAGTAAGGTATGCTTGTCAAAAAAACACACAAACTTTAATTTGAGGAGGGAAAAAAATTTGGAAACTCAATTTTCCAAGAATGAGAGGGTTGCAACCAACAAGCCAGGGGTGGTTTCATATATGAAAAATGTACAATTCATCTTTAAAAATGTGTCCAATAATAACTGGTATTTTTTTCTCATCCATTGACCTTTGCTTGTCTCATCTATACCCACTCTTCCTTCATATTCTATAGACTTCTCGCAACAATAATTAAACTTTGAAAAGACAAAATAAAGTTTTTGAAACGTTGCCCTAGAAACCATCATTCCAAACACAAACAAAGATTATGTAATGGTTAATTTAGCGATTAATGAGTTGGCCACAAAAAGGTCACAAAAAGGTCACAAAAAGGCCACTTAGTGAATGTGTCTATATTCTGGCGTTTGCTCTAACATTCTGAGACATACAGTATTACTCAGCCTCAGCCTCAACCTCAGCCTTAAGGCGTCAATTGAATTGCAATGGCCTCTGAAAGTTGAAACAATTAATTATTGCGCTTGAACAGTTGGGGCTGGGATATACAACAGTTGCATTAACTGGTGATCTATTGAGAACTTTATTGCAGACTCAACCAATGGGTGAAAGAGTTCCTCAGTGGCTCAAACGGTGACATTTAAGTATCTCTTAGAGATAACTTGGGTCATTAGTTCCTTTTTTATCCTTCTGTGATTTGTGGTTAATGATGTTTCCTCGTGATGAGTGATGTCTCCACGTCATTAGTAATGGTTCCCTCCAGAGTCGTGCAACTTGGATCCGTTGCCAGCTTTTTGTACTCAACTAGAACGATGACCACATTCTCCGTGTCATAACCCGTGTAAACAACTCTTGGTTGAGGTGCCATACACTGAAATACGCCTCTTTGTATGAGCTCATGTTGTAACTTGGCTCCAGATCAGTCCATCTTTTCCGCAGCGATACAGCTTGTCAAATCATCCAAGAATAAATAAATTATATGCTAGAAATTCCACCTCGATCTATTGAACATAGAACAATCCAGGAGGAGGAGGAACGTTGGAACAATGGGGAGGGACAGGTAACGATTTCTTGCCCTTCTTGGTCACAGTAACGGTACCAGGAGCGGCAGGAGGAGTGTATCCTGGAGCACCATTGTACAAAATGGCATTCAACGTTGCCGACTGATCCAGCATCGGATCAAACCCTGGAACGTCTGGATTGTTGCCAGTCTTTAACGGCATCACATCTTTATTGGGAGAAGGCATCTCTGCTTGTTTCTCATGATATCGTCTGTATGCAGTTTGTGAATGGGTACTCAGCATAGTCTTGGGGAACAGTCCAACTTCTTGGGCTGCTCGCTCATAGTAGTCAACCACATGGGCAATATGACTTCGTCCAGTACAGTGGGCTTTCCGAACAGCCAGCGTATCGGGAGTGATTTTTGTGTTGCAATATTCACAAAAGGGGTAAGGTTAGTAGGGAAGAGAAAAAAGAAGTGTCATTGATTGATACTCATCTTTGGCATTGTGGTTTGTGCACGTTGTGGTGGTGATGACTAATCAGTGAATATGTTGATAATATATTTTGTAAAGGTTTGGCTCTAAACCTTATTTTGTAATTTTAAAACATCCCTAACCCTAATGCCCTTCCCTCAAACCCAAATAAAGTTCCGAGCTTTGAGCCCAACCTACCCATCCCTAACCCACTCCCAACCCAGATTAGTCAGATTCCTCCAACTTACCCTACCGACAGTCCCAATCTCCCATTGGCTAAAACGGTGCAAGAAAAACCCAGCATAACTCTAACGTTTCCTGTTCAATCGATTCTAACCGCACAACCAGACGAGATGTTTACCCTTCGAGCTGCTAGCGTGAGTACTAACGACGAGTGATTTGTGATCCTCTAACGGAATAATGATTTTGGCATTTTGTGTTTCTTGGGTGCACCCTGTAGGATTTGGCACCAGTCGACGTGGGGTAAATGAAGCGACATGAAATAAGACGATGAAACAAGATCCTAGGTTGATTGGAATGTGCAGAGCGAGCAACCAGTAATGTCGAATTAGATCAATTGCTTTGTGTTGGTAACTTATGGGATGTACAATGACAAGGACTACAATCACGACGATACACAACCACAAACACAAACACAAACATTAGTCAATGGGAGCGAAGTCGACCAAACCTCATTATCCGCTTATCCGCTTATCCGCTTGGCTTCGTTTCTCTTCAACTGCTAACCCAGCGACGTGCTTTCTCCACATCTATTGCCCGACGAAACCTGATTCAGGAGGCTTACACCCGGGAGATCCGAGCATTCAAGGCCCCTAAACTCTCTGCCAAGGATGCCGAGGGCCAGGTCAAGCCCTGGTCTGCTCCCTCCGCCCCCAAGCCCCCCGTCGTTGAGGCTGCTGGTGCCGAGGACCTCCAAGCCTACTCCGAGACCGGCGTTGAGGTTGAGGGTGTGAGCAATGTGTCTGCCGAGACCGCTCAGGCTGCCGAGGAGGACTGGCTCGCTTTCGAGGAGGAGGAGACCGCTCACTAAAGACAGCATATGATTAGATACGATTCAATGATTGAGTATAACGATAGAGTAGAGTCGTAGAGCCCGTAGAACGTGAGCACGTGGTCGTAGAGCCCACAGTAGGCAAATTAAAGGCAATGTCGTATGATTGTGGTAGTGAGTTCAGAGGGTTGAGAAGCGTTTCAGATGTGTTGCCTAGACAATCTCTCAAGCAGAATACAACCTCTTCATGCGAAATGTAGTTTCGATGAGTGACACAAACTGGTATCTTTGAGTGTAGCTGTTGACTTGAGCAGTGAGAATGTGACGGTGAACAGCGGATTTGTAATGACATCCTCTCTGTGGTGTATTTGCAATGACTTTCCCTCAGTGGTCTTACACAGCACAGATTGGATGAGAATAGCACCAGAACAAAATGTTACAACTTGACGAACTGTTACAACATTGAAAGAATTACAACTTGACGAAATGCTACAACTTGAAAGAAATGACATGTTTCTAAGGGAAAAAAAGGTATTCAACACTCAGACACTTCGACACTACCATTACCACACCCATTTGTCTTCTGGAAATGTGGGTAAAGCCTGACAGCTCGAATGAAAGTCGCAAGGAAGAGTTCTGAGACTTTTTATACAATCTCAAACGATTGAATAACCGTGAATATGTCAATGAATCACTTTTGAGACGATCCTTCGAAACGAAATGATACGATCTACAACAGGATTGCTCGATGGTTGATGAATTCTCAAGACACAAACGTGCAAATCTCTACTTCTATAGACACCCCTCATTATCTCCAGCCTCATATCTCCAGCCTCATATCTCCAGCCTCAGTATCTCCAGCCCCAGTATCTCCAGCCTCCACCAGCTTACATAAAGCATGCACGTCTGCACACTCATGCACCTCTTCATGGATCTCAGCAAATTCAGATATAAAGACGAAACTCCTCCTTTGAAGGCAGCCACAAAAACTCTAGGCGAAGCCCCCAAAACGTCGCCCCGACACAAACGCAAACGCGACGATGATTTGCTCTCCAATCTGAAACCTCTTCCTGTGTTACTGAAACCAGAGCTCAAAGTGGTGTTTGTGGGGTTTAATCCTGGAGTCATGTCGTCACAAAAAGGACATTACTATGCGCATCATTCGAATTCGTTCTGGAAAAATCTCAATGCTTTTGTGTTCAATGGACAAGAAGAATACTCTTGTTATGATGACAGCAAGTTGATGGACACTTGTAGGATTGGGTTCACAGATCTGGTGGCTCGACCGACTCGAGGAAGTGACGATTTATCACGTGAAGAGATGGAAAAGGGCGCTCACATTTTACTTGATCAGATTTCCGACCATAACCCTGAAATTGTTTGTATTGTGGGGAGGGGGATCTGGGACATGGTCTTTAAGGCGTTATTCAAGCACAATGGTACCAAGAAGAGTGATATGCCTGATTTTGGACTGATGCCAATAAAACTTGTCCAATCAAAGGTTTTTGTGGTTCCCAGTACGAGTGGGTTAGTACGAGACAAGCGGGTAGATCTCTGGAAGCAGCTGGGGTGCATGTATCGGGGTGAGACCGAGGAGACCGTACCAGAGAAGTGACAGTCGTCAGATGTGAGAGGACTACGAGGTGTGACAAACCGTGAGACTACCTAGCCGTAAGCCCAGATATAGACCCCAGGATGTATGAGAAGGCTCCAGAGGAAGTCTTTTACTCAATCTAACCATATAGAGGCTGGAAAGAGTTTGATATCTGCTCTATGCTCTTTGGTCGGTCATCTGCCCTGAGTGATTCATCCTGGCTCAAATGGTTATAAGCAGACAGCAGACAGCAGACAGCCGACAGCCGACAGTTGACAAGTGCCTCCTGCGTAGCACAGGCTTAGAAACCAATAATAACTGGAGCTACAGAATGAGCGGATTTAGACAATATACTCTTTAGTTTACCTACGCCGTTTGATCTTAGTTGGGAATAGTTTATTGGTTGTATGGTTAGTTCTGTTATTCGCGAATAGTTTACCTTAGTTGGGAATAGTTTATCTTAGTTGGGAATAGTTTATTGTGGGTAGTTTATTTACTTGCGAATAGGTTGCCATGGGTACGCCACTTCGTACCAGGTTGAAACCGCATCAACTCCCACATCCTCAACCAGGTGTTACCCTACCAACACGCCTAATCGGGATAATCAAGTGAAGTTTAACTTTCTCCTTGCTGACGCGTTTTCTCCCAGCTCTTCCTACACCACCCCACACTAACTATCACAATGTCGACTCCATCGTCTCCAATTGCGCTTGGATCGTCCCCACAACGTGAAAATGGCTCATCGCCGATTTTTCTCGGAAGTTCTCAACCGGGATCGGAGCTGAATATGATGCCATCCTCTTCTTCAGGGGCTGGACCAGGGGGAGTACCTTCTTCTGGAGGAAGCCGTAGAATGCTTTCATCAACGGGCACAATCCGTGGAGCTGCGACTTCATCACGTGGAGCCGCTCTTTTATCTGATCTAGATGCAACACCTACTCGTAATGGCGGAGGACGACAACCTCGAGGCGATATTTTCTCTTCTGATATTAACACGCCACGACGACAAACGACTCTACGAGGAGGCTTTGAGAGTTCTCCCATGCGTCTGGATAGTGAATCTGGCTTCAGTTCTTCGGGGCTGGCCATGAACAGTGATTTGATGCTACCTTCCGAAGGAGTGTCTACCGATGGCAACGAGCCACGGGCTGTACTTTGGGGAACAGATATTGCTATTCCTGAGGTGATGGCGAAATTCCGACGGTTTCTGATGCATTTCAAGCCGTCATATCGAGCTCAATTTGATGGAGAAGTCCTAGAGGATCTGGGAGGAAGTTCTAATGCTGACCCTGATCGATTATATTATGTCAACATGTTACAACAAATGCATGCTCTGGGAATCACTAATCTCAATCTGGACATGCAAAACCTGCTGGCTTATTCCCCCACAGTTTCCCTTTATAGAAAACTCATGCTCTATCCTCAAGAAATCATTCCTCTGATGGATCAGACTATAAAGGATGTGATGGTGGCTCTTTTGGTTGAAGGGGCTGATCGAACGGAAGAGTCGGTTATTCAACAGGTGGAGCAGACTCTTTATAAGGTGCGTCCTTTCGGACTCAAAACCAACCGAGGTATGCGAGAATTGAATCCTTCAGATATCGACAATCTGGTTTGTGTCAAAGGATTGGCTCTGAGATCGACCCAGGTCATTCCCGACATGAAGGAGGCGGTTTTCAAATGCTCTGTTTGTAACCATACTGAACCTGTTCAGATCGAACGAGGAATCATTGCAGAACCGATTGTTTGTCCTCGTACGGTATGTCAATCACGATATTCGATGCAGATTCTTCATAACCGATCAATTTTTGGAGATAAGCAGGTGGTTCGGCTCCAGGAAACCCCCGACTTGGTTCCTGATGGCCAAACCCCCCATACCGTGTCTCTTTGTGTGTATGATGAGCTTGTGGATGCTTGCAAGGCCGGAGATCGAGTCCAAGTGACTGGAATTTATAGATCTGTGCCTACTCGAGTCGACCCCACCCATAGAACCATTCGGGCTCTTTTCAAAACGTACATTGATGTGGTTCATATTCAGAAAACAGATAAAACTCGAGTACAGGTGGATACTGATATTTCTGGAGCCGCCAATGAAGAGTCTGCAAAGACAGATGTGGAGGAAACGCGAAAAATCACCACTGCAGAAATGCAGAAGATCCTCGAAGTCTCCAAACGGCCTGATTTGTACGAACTCATGTCCCGGTCGTTAGCTCCTTCCATTTATGAACATGATGATGTCAAGAAGGGGATTTTGTTACAACTTTTCGGAGGCACCAACAAAACGTTTGTCAAGGGAGGTGGTCCCAAATATCGAGGTGATATTAATGTTCTTCTTTGTGGTGACCCTTCCACTTCCAAATCTCAACTTTTGCAATACGTGCACAAAATCGCGCCCCGAGGAGTGTACACTTCTGGAAAGGGATCTTCGGCAGTCGGTTTGACGGCATATGTGGCCCGTGATCCGGATACTCGTCAACCTGTGCTTGAATCGGGTGCCCTGGTGCTTTCCGATGGAGGTGTGTGTTGTATCGATGAGTTTGACAAGATGAGCGATGCCACTCGGTCAGTTTTGCATGAAGTGATGGAACAACAAACAGTTTCAATTGCCAAGGCTGGAATCATCACCACTTTGAACGCGCGAACCTCAATTATCGCGTCTGCTAACCCCATTGAATCACGATACAACCCGGACTTACCCGTGACCAAGAATATCGATCTTCCCCCGACTCTGTTGTCGCGATTCGACCTGGTGTATCTGATGCTTGATCGAATCGACGAGAGAGTAGATCGACATCTGGCAAGTCACATTGCAAACATGTATTTGGACGATAATACAGCCACTGCTGCACAGAACGAGATTCTGCCGGTGGAATTCCTCACGTTATATCTGTCGTATGCACGGGCCAATGTGTTCCCCAAAATCACGCCTGCTGCTAAAGAGAGACTCGTGGCTGCATATGTGGACATGCGAAAACAAGGAGATGACCCTCGATCTTCAGAAAAACGAATCACAGCCACTACACGACAATTGGAAAGTATGATCCGGCTGTCAGAAGCTCATGCAAAGATGCGATTATCGTCTTCGGTGGAAGTCTCCGATGTAGACGAGGCCGTTCGACTTATCCGAGCGGCAATCAAGGATTACGCCACAGATCCCGTATCTGGACGAATCGATATGGATCTTATTCAAACTGGAACTTCGTTAGCCCAGAGAACTGCCCAGGCTATGGTTTCACAGGAAATTGAGCGTGCTCTCGAATCGTATCCTACTGGAGAAGCTCCTTTCAATGAGATTCAACGAAAGGTGTTGGAGATTACCAAGGCCGTGACAAATGAGGAGTTTTCTCAGATTGTTCAAAGCATGCAGAATGAGAATAAGATCAGAGTCACAGGAGAGGGTCCACGAAGGAGGTTGCGATTGTTGGCAATGATGTAGTAAGAGGAATCCCATATAATGTATTAATAGATAAACAAGGATGGAGAGAGGCTGAAGAGAAGCGACAAGCTGTTATACGAAACTAACGGGCACAGCAGCCACTGTAAGGTGACGGCTCTGGGACGGCTCTGGAACTCTGGAATTCTCTGGAACTCTCTGGAACTGCTAAGAAAGCTACAAGGACTGTGGAAACTACGTCACATTCGGAACATCCACATTGTGAGCATCAGAGCCACCTTCGGATGACCCCAGCAACTAATTCATTTGCTGGCCAACTTCCCAGGAAGTCAGATCATTCTTATAACTACGATAGCAAACAGTGTCATGGGAGGAATTGATTTGGAAGATGCTGAAGGATGAAGAAACATTGGACGTTTTGGGCAAGCCCTATCACATTTCTACGGCACATCTCCCACTTTCTACTACTTTTACGAGGCGTTGCCTCTCCTGACCATAGGATGGCTACCAATGACACTATGGGGAATGTGGATGAACAGGTCTCAGGTGCTTATTAAGGCTGCGTTGGTAGTAATGGCTGTCTTCTCGATGATCCCTCATAAAGAAGTCAGATTCATTTTCCCTCTGGAAAGCTGCGAAAATGGCTGGTATGGACTCCGCCGGCGGTTACTAACGAGGAGTAGTGGATGTTGAGTATCTCAGCAGTGAACCTAATGTGACTTCAATTGGTTTCCTGATGCCTTGTCACTCTACTCCATATCAGTCTCATTTGCATCGAGACATTCCTACTTGGTTCCTCACATGTGAGCCACCCTCTTCCACCCATCCCATCTAGCTATTTTTGAAAGCCTAGAGGAAAATTCTCCAGAAGTAATCGAGCACCTGAAGGACCTTGGCTACAAATGTGGAAAAACTTTCTTTAACTCTCATTTCCATGATGACTGGAGAAGAAGAGGTGATGTTGTTCTAGAGTGTATGGTAACACATTTAAGTGTAGCATTGATGTGTAAATGACTATTCAGGCGGCTGCCATTACTGGGTCTATTATTTCTGGGTTCTAAGGAGTTCTAAACATTTGTCTTTTTTCGGGGAGGAAGAGCTTCGTCTAGATTATCTTCATCGACGTCTGGAACAGTTGTTAGAAGTTCTTCAAGCTTATCTTGGGAACTTTGGGGTTCTTTTCCCCATGGACGTTTTAGGCCCACGAAGAGGAGGTCGGCTCGGATTGTGAAAAACAATTACAGTATTCAGTAATGGAACTGACTAATTGCTGGATACCATGGAAACTTATGCCAGGCATATATCGAGGACGTTTGAGAGAGAACATCTCTCCCGCGGTTTTAATGTTTCTAGGTATGCTAGAATCGAAGCGACTTCAAAAAGAAGCCATTCCCTATACGCTTCGTCTAGAACCCAGGGACCGAATCTGAATTGAATCGCATAGTGAGTTGATTTCGTCAGGTCCTTCCATGGTTGACCGTACCATTCCTTTAATGTCCCCATATGAGGAGAGGACCTATGCTTCTTGGGCTGGTTTGCCGTGTGGGCCACAGCATTCCAGTCCCTGCATGCAACTATGCGCAGGGGGAGTCCTTCAGATATTCATTAAGTGTTTCAAAGAAGCTTTTATTGGAGAGGAAGGCACTGAATCCTTCCACAGGAGCATAGAGAGGAGTATATCTGTATCTTTGACCTGGATGTCAGCGCGAAGCAGACGGTTCTCCAGTTCCGTGAATCCAGGGAAATGGGTTTGTGAGCGAATGATTGTAATGTTTGAAGAATAAACCAACCCCACTCCAAAGCTCTTCCCTTGTGGGTTTGTTGTGGTTGAGCCTAGAAGTTGGAATTGGGTGCCTCTTTGGATACGGAGGTTGTGTATGTATCTTTCGGCAACCTCGAAGGCCCCTGGAATCCAGTTCGTTTCCTGGAGGGAAAGAGGGTCTGAATGCCCCGATGTTTGCCGTCAATATCTTGATGGTGGGTGACCTCATGGGAGCTGAGTCCATTTTTTGATCGGAGATCGTGTGCTGGACTTCGGGGATAGATTGTTTTGAATCAATCATTGCAGTTCGGCAGGGAGTCCCTGCAGGGTAGAGTTGTTAACGGGCGCAGTAGATGCGGATGAGAGAAGATCGGCTAAACGTTCAAGAGTATCTGGCCCTTGTTCTGGCTTTTCTCCCATTGGAACAACGATCTGTGAAGTGTCAGAGAATTCGTCGTTCTTGTGGTGTACCTTGAAGGTGTACTCTCGAAGTCCAGGAGGCAGGCTATCTGCGCAGATCTTCCGAATCTCGGTAGCTGGGAGTTGGAAGAATCTGTTTTCTTTTTTTTTTTTTTTTTTCTCATACATTCAATTGACTATAACATAAATATGAAATAATTCTAAGTAATTGAAGTAAGTCTACTAGTAGACTGTGCCTAATTTGGTGTTGTCACTGGAAAACTGGTCTTAGTTTGGTGTTGTCACTGGAAACTTGATCGACTTGAGGTTGTAATTGGCGAACTGGTTGACTAGACTCGTGTTCTTGGAAGCTGGTTATTCTTTGTTTCAATCTCTCTACTTCTTCTTTTTGTCGGTCTAGCACTTCTTTCCTGTTAATGCGCCATCTTCCCATTTTTTGTGCCATGAGATGTATTCGAACCGGCTTAGGCCCTTTCAGTTGGCCCATATGTTTGGCCTGTACCACCAGTTTGTTCGACCTTCCAAATACCAGCAGCCAATTCTCTGTAGTAGCTCCCCAGAAACTTTCTCTTAGCTCGATATTTTTTAATCTTGCTTTTGGAAGGTGGGAAACTGAGCAGGAACTCGCCAGACCCAACCTGATGCCCGTTTTCTCTAGCACCGAGATTACTACTGGACATTGGCAAAAGATGTGCACTGTCAGTCCTTTAGTCTCCAGAAGTTCTCAGGAATGGACTCGCACATGCCCGTCATCATAACTCCAAAGATACAAGTGATCCAACTCCATCTGGCTCACATGTCTGATTGCCATAATCGTAAAGAACGATTAGTCTGGCAATTACTTCTGTTGATCATCGTAAACTAATTTGCGCTCCTTGTGGGAACAGAGTAAGGTGAGTGATATGCTTCCGGAGAGGCTGATTTAGGTCACTCAGATCCGACACAAAGGGTAACCAGCGTTGATCGGTCATTGCTACACAGTTGAGTCTCACGTGGGTGGGAAGTTGTGTCCCTCAGAGCAGGAGTACGTCCTTGGAAGAAACAGAGTACTCTGGCTGCCCCTAGGGCCTAAGACCTCCTTCTATCGGTGTGTAGATAAACTCGTTTTTGAATCTCCACTTGGGTAAGAAAACTGTGTTGATCAACCAGGTGTGGCTGTAATATGGAGTCCCCAGTGTACCGTAGTACGTCGAGTGCCTTTTTTCCGCCGAAATGAACACCGAGATAGAGGAAAGTGTCTTCCCTCGGAAGTATGCTAGAGCCCTTGCCTGTAGCTGGACTGGCTGGGTTGAGACGTTCTTATACTGAAACAGCCGAGGGGTAGGCTTGCTAGGACTTGGGGTGGTGGGGAAGGCTGTGGCAAGAAGGAAGCTACCAGCCGGGGAAGGCTTGTATCCTGTTCCCCCTACTAGCTGGAGAGTCGTTTTGGAGGGTTGAGTAGTCCGCTTACATAAGCCCCAGACAAACGGTCAAGAACGTAGAAATTTTTTCTCCAACAAGCCTGGCTAGCTCAATCGGTAGAGCGTGAGACTCTTATCAAGTGTCATCTCAAGGCTGTGGGTTCAAGCCCCACGTCGGGCTTTTTGCCGCTCTGATTTTTTTCGTTTTTCAACAAACACCTGGCTGCATTGTGAGCAGAGTTGGTGTAAACCTCATAGATTAATGAGCTATTAGTACAGTAAAGTCTTGTCTCGTCGCCTTAGAGCGCTTCTGCAAACCTCATCATCTATAGAATCATGGTGGAAACCTGAGGCCTTCTTGAGGTTGTTAGTGGCGACAGCTGGAGATTCACAATTTCACACCGCTTCTTAGAGTAGCAATCTCTTGTTACCATCACTGTTCGAGCAATGGGATAGTCCACTCGACCAAGATGCACTGCTCCTATCCAGGGCAACTGAGAAGTACGTCGTTGAATAGCGAAAGGCGGAGGTTCCATCGCAAAAGGTGCAGTGGCTTCCTCTTTAAGCTTCTCTGGATAGTATGCTTCTTTGATGAGATCACACTTTTGCTGAGGGAGTTCCATCGTACATAACTGTTTCTCCTACCGTAAGATTATCAATACAGATCTGCAATCTTCAAATCCATCTTCATATTTTCAGAACAGATGCTACCCGTTGGTGGGTCATAGATCTATTTGTTCTGCATATCGTTGAGTGAACAAATTTCCAGTTCAAGACATTTCTGCCACCAATAATAAGTGACCCTCAGACAATCTCTAGATTCTCTAGACTTAACAACTGGAGAGGCCATGACTTCTCTCAATTCATACTTCTCACGACTTATCTCCCAATTCATACTTCTCCACGACTTATCTCCCAATTCATACTTCTCCACGACTTATCTTCCAATTCATACTTCTCCACTCCGCCAATGTGGCTTGCCTGGGCTCTTCGCATTCCCTGAAGTCTTAGATATAGCTCAGGTTAGCTACGAGACAAAACAGACAAAGTATTGGATTCTGAGATATCGCCACTGACAAATGCTAGACTATGAGATGTAGCATTGGTGAAACTGAGTCAAGAATCGCTGTTGGTGCAGTTTGTTGCAACTAGTTGGGGGTTCAAATAATAACAAGGTACATTCAAGTGCACTCTGACAGCAGAAATAGTTGCATTATGAGAACACCTATTGCTCAGTAGACAGAGTGGGGAAGTAAGAGATCCATGAACTCCCGAGTTTTATAACCAGTTGGTGCGATAAGCTCAGTTATAGACACTCCCGATTCAAACCCCAGGCTATTACCATCGAGTTCGGTGACTATATGCTCCAAATTACTGTAAAATGAACAAGTTGTAAGCGTCTAGATACATACTTGCCATTAGTAGAGTCATTCCCAATTCGATTGAAGTGGTTCTCACAGTTCTTAGATTTGTATTAGGTGCTACAGGTAACAACAGCATGATCAAGGGAAGATTCGCTTGTCGAGAAGGTAGCTGAAGGGAATGCTGGTTTATTATTTCAGTCAGTACCCTTAAACGCGTAACGGGCGCTGGAAGTGTAAACACAAGTGCCTAGCAAAAGCTCAATAGCAAGTTGGGTGACGAGGAGTTGAGTAGAATAGAAGAGGGTTTCCGTTTGGTTTGGTTGGGTGGTTTGTGTGTGATTGTCAGTTCCGATTGTGTAGTAGTGTAAAGATGGCTTGACCGTCTCACTGACTATCCTGCATGATCTCCATTGACTAGTACCTCGCCACTTCAGAGGGAGGTTAAGATAGCGTCCTCTCCCATCATAATGGCTGTCCGCTCAAGTATCCATCCTTTTAACACATCCATATTTCTTAGGCAAGAGAAGAGTGGGCTTGGTTTACTGGAGGCAATGGTCTCACGAGTAGCCAAGGGCTAGCACAGTGATGCCCATTATTACCGTGATTTGTTGATACTTTCACTTACATCAATGCTGTTAGCACACCCTGCCCTAAATGGAACTTCAACAGTAGTCTTTCTATCCCGAGACTTAATCAGTCCCCTTGTGGCCATGAAGACTTAATGCCAGCACAGAGAGTGTCAATAATGTGCAGTTCAGTCAATACAAGCGAGGGAGTCACCCCAGTCTCCCTTTATACCAATTGCATCTATTGCACCACTAGAGAGTTTCTATTGACGGAGGGAGGAAAGGTAAGCCAGTCACTGAACTGTCTTTTGCTCGGGAAACAGGATGTTGACTCCGTTTTACAGTCTCGTCTTTCCCTGAACTGCTGTGTCTACTCCAGTTTCCATCAACAACCGGCCATCAACAACCGGGTTACGAAAATAGGTAATGACATAAACCGAGAGGTTTCAGTGTAATGAGACTTAAGCCCTATTATCCAGACATACGCTTTGTGACAACTACTTTGCCTCATACTTCCTCTTCCGCACTTCACCTAAGTACAATCTCCGCCCAATATCTAACTCACTCATCAATGCCATCCGTGTCTATCCAGGGCGGCCACCTTGTCGAACTAACTCTGAGAGAATCGACTCCTGGAACACGATTGAGAGAGCAGTCTGGTGAGAATCAATAAGATTCCCTTCTCGGGAATCGGCAACATGGACCGTTCTGGTTTCGGGTAGAGTGAATTGGTTAATTTCCCTGGCTGCCTCTCAGATTCATCTGTGTCGTCCGCCGATGCATGGAGCAACAAATATCATTCTTGATGGAGTTATCGATTGTCAATGATCAATTCTACCTGCCTTTTCACACTGTAAGAACAACCCACTATTGGCCGTTGTGCTACAATGTTCACGAGAGATGAAAAGCAAACCAGATAAATTCTTATGAAGAGGAAAGCAACCTCTAGCTGGACCATTCTCTGGATTGACGATAATTACTCTAGATATCTTGATGTGAACGCTCAGCAACGCCAAATCATTGTCGCTGGTGGTGAAGCTTCGCATACGCTCCAGAAATCCGCCTCGTGTTCAGTTGCCCCAGCAGGGTTAACAGATTAGAAACTTCCAAAGTAGGAGCTTTTTCGGTAGCTTGTTGTCGAAGTCTCAATGAATCATGTGACGATGTTCGTGAGGCATTTGACAGTTTATTCAGAGTCCCTAGATTGTACATGAGACCCAGGCCTTCTACTGAGGGGTTTCTAGAAGGATTTCTGGAAGGATTCGCCGAGTTCGCCCGTGATGGTTCAACCGAATCACTGACGTTTTTCAATTCAGGCGAGTCGCGAAATTCGGTTTCATCATATACTTCGTGGACGTTCTCTTCAGCAGGGATAACATGACAAACGTCAGAAGGATTATCGATCTGTATTTTTCCTGTTTGTGAATTGGCACTTGAACGATTAGATTTCATAGATTCACCTTCAGATCGCTGCCATCCAAGCTGCACCAAGTCAGGAGAATGTCCACAAGCTTTGAGAGCCTCTCCAAGAAACCAGCGCAGCTACAAATGAGGTTTTGACACATGACAAAGATGCCGGATTCATTAATTGTGAACTTTGAACGGAAGTGTTCAGTTGATGATAAGTGCTGAGACACGACTAGAGATAGCTTTCGTTTACTAATCCTCACTCCTACGTTTGTTACTCGTACTCGTACCCATTTCTCGCACCTCCATTATGTCTATATCTAATACTCAAGGGCCTTTTTGATGGCGTGGAAGATACGGGTAACATTAGGGATCTGCAAGTCCTCGAATGCAAGCGACATATGAGTATCCCAGCCAGTGATTCGTTGAACAGGAGCCTCCAGATGCAGGAAACATTTCTCTTGAACCTCAGCTGCAACCTCCGCTCCAATTCCTCCAGTTCGAGGAGCTTCATGAGTGACAACACATCTTCCTGTCTTTCGAACGGACTCGAAAACGGTTTGTCGATCCCAAGGCGAGATTGTTCGCAAGTCGATGATTTCCACTGAAGCTCCCAGCTTTTGTTCCGCAAGTTTGGCCGCCGCCTGGATATGGTATAGCTGGGTTCCATATCCGATAATGGTGACATCTGTACCCTTCTGCATCACGTCCGCCTTGTCAAGAGGCAACTCATAGTCTTCTGTGGGCACAAACTCCGAGGAAGCACGGTACAGAATCTTGGGTTCCATGAAAATGATAGGATCACGGGATCGGATAGATGCCAGCAACAATCCCTTGGCTTGGAAAGGTGATCGGGGCATCACCACTTTGATTCCAGGTGAATGTGAGAAAAACGCCTCTCCAGATTGAGAATGGTACATGGCTCCATGCCCTACCACTCCACAGGGCATTCGGATGGTCAATCCTCCCACATCAAACTGGGAAGAAGACCGAGCTCGGTATTTGGCAGCCTCATTGACGATCTGGTCAAAAGCCGGGAAAACGTAATCGGCAAACTGAACTTCTGCAATCGCCGTAGATCCATATGACGCATATCCAATTCCAAATCCCACCAGTCCTTGTTCTGTAAGAGGAGTATTGAAAACTCTATCGGCTCCAAATCGTTCCTGCAAGTCCATAGAACATCGGAAAACTCCGCCAAACGCCACATCTTCTCCAAACAACACTGCAGTCTCGTCAGTCTCAAGAGCAGTCTTCAGGGCGTCGTTAACGGACTGGTACAGGTTCAGCTGTTTTGCCTGACCCTCAGCAGCTGGGCTTCCTGCCAGTTCGGGATGAGAAAGAGCTGCACTGGCCGACTGAAGCAAAAAAGGAGCTTCAGAAAGATTCACCAAGTTGGGGGAATCATGAGAAGCCACCAAAGACGAATATCTTCTTAGAGAACCGCCTAGTCGTTGTTGCAAGCCGCGTAGAACCTTTGTGGAGAACATTTTGTGTTTCTATCTCGTTTAGTGAGGCTAGGATTTCGCTCCTTTGTACTGCCTTTTTTGTGTTTCCCACTGTGGGCCGCCCCGTCTTAAATACTGTTGGGCTGCGGTTCAAGCCGGTTATCGACTGGGGTGCATACAAAGATAAAAGATTAATGATGTTAAGGTTTTGTGGGGTTACTCAACGGCAGGAATTCGGTCATGTGATCTGCAGCACAACGATGAAAATATGACATCTACAGCCTCAAATTTATAAAAGGCTTTAGAAAACATGACAAGTTTATTGTCACTTTTGCCGCCAACCTCAGCATTGATGGGTGTCAGCAGGTTTGGACCTGAACTAGACATTCAGCGACGTTTTGCGACACATACAAAAGCTGGCTAGGCGAGGTGAGGCGACAACTCATCGATGGTATTGTGAGACTTCTCGGGTTTCCGCCAACCCCTTGGTCTTGCCACATCACCTCTAGGAAGGAGATTCCGTCAATAGGCTTCATGCCTTTCTGTGTTCTAATAGCGAACCTACTGTCAGTTCAGCTCCAGGTCGCCAGTATTCCAGGAGAGATCCTTCGAGTTACAAATTCAGCCATTAAGATGAGGTGCAAGCTCAGGATCTCCATCATCCTTCTCAGAATATCTCAATAGCGAGCGCATACCTAGGGATATTCAGGCTTGGATGTCCTAGCACTCCAATCATCACTACATATCCAAAGATATGTTTATGGGCATATCCAAATTATGGGCATCTTTGACACTTACTGGAGATCCCATATCGACATGACGTACAGTATGTATCCCGCATCTGTGAAGTTGATGATCTTCAGCACTCCATGTGAAGGTTCATTTTATGCTGCCTGTTGTTGCCAGTTGCGACCTGTTGGCACGTATTCACGTATTTGACAAACTTTTATGCGGTTTAATTCCATATTAGATGGCCCACACCATGTGCATCTTCCATGTCCGAATTCAGACCAGGTGATATCCATTAATATAGTTTTGGAGGCAACGAGAACCCCGACCTCAAGATTCATGAGCTGGTCGAAAGATCCACGTCATCACGTGGTGTCGAGGATTGTGTCTTTTTGGCCTTCTCAAAATCCCTGAGAAGATCACCTTCAATAAGTGTTAGAAGTTGATAATTAGCCCTAATTACCAGCTCAATCATTTCTCACAATCCTTGGCCAACGGCTGACCCAATACGACTTTGTTGTGACCTGGCGAAATCGGGACCTCTCACATGTGACCACAGCTTTCCACACCCTGTTGGATTCATCTGGCTGGTGAACCACTGAACCCGTTCAATGTATAATCACCATTGCGTGGTTTGTTTTGATTGCCAAATTATATGAATCTCACAACTTAAAGCGATGCTAGCATTGACAACTGCACGGAGAGATCGAATGGAGTTGACATTTCCGTGCTTTTCTGGGTTGTTCTGTGGGACCTACTACTAATGGCAACAAGAGCCTCCATACACTTGCTCTGACTGTTGGTATTCACTGGGTTTGCGAATGCTCCAGCCCCTCACGACATCACTTATGAGGCTATCGTTTAGGCGTTTGATAACAACTTCCAGCTACAGTGGACACGAAGCTCAACTGCGATGCCTCTACCCCAGGGAGCAATCGTTCCTTGCTTTTCTTGAAGACCTTTCCGACACTGTAGAGGTGTCGTATTTGGATCTATGGCAGGTATAGTTAACATTCATCTGGAGTGTCCAGGGCTATTGGAGGATATCAAGCTTGATTTGATGGACCCATCTCGCTAACAGACGGGGCACTGCTCTGATGCGTCTGCCGAGATCCTACAAGATATCTTCACCTTGTTTGTGAGAATATACATAGGTACTGGTGTATTGTCACTAATGATACTGAATGGTGATCATGGAAACTAATTCTAGAAAGGAGACCTGTGGAGAGCTTGATGTTTTGACTCAACAAAGTTGTTAACCTACTTACAACTTACAACGGATCTCTTGGCTCCTACATCAATGAAGAACTCAGCGAAGCGCAAGCCTAACACATAAAGCATTACTCAATCTGAAAGACGATCAGACATCAACGAAAGCTCGTCATGGCTTGGCAATATTGTGCAAGCATTGGACGACGCGGCAGTTAGCGCAGACCACCTGGGTGAAACATTTACCAAGCGAAGAAGTGTGTGAAGCATTTACCAAAGTTCGTCAACCAGGTTTCAGCTCTCCGTATGCTAGTGTCAAATCAGGTACCCATTGTATCCTCGGGATTGGCTCGATGAGCTTAGTCTGACAGATGGTCCGCAGCTGAGAAAACTGCCTGACTCGATTCCTGTGATGAATGGAGCTATTGCTGTTAATAATGATTGGCCGGTGTCATAGTTCCAGCTTGCCTTATCATGGGCTTCCGATTCAGCCATTGAGCTTGAACCTGCCCATATTATAGACGCAGTGTCAAACTTCAGCCCATTGGTCAAAGAATGCTCCCAACTAATGAACTAACCCTGAAAATGGATGGCGCTTAAGCATTAGGGCCGTTAAACAATTATCAGTGAAACTGCCAACGGCCGGTAGTCAACTTGGTCGTGAATCCTTGCCACGGTGTAACACCAGTGGACCCAGTCCTCTTTCACTGCTTCCCAAAGTTCAGACATAGCTTGAGGGAACGTGAGGTCAGGAGTGGAACTGTGAGCACTATGAGACAAAAACTTGATAGCCTGACAGTGAGCTGTAACTCCATGCATTGTCAGTAACGCCAGTTTGCGTATAACCCCGTCTGGTAAGCCTTTGACCAAGACTACTATTCTCTAATGCTTCGCTGTCGCCGTCTCATCACTTGCGGAAGAGTCCAATGATTTATCACAAACAGGGCTCATTCACATCGTTCTCAACGTGAACTCAGGAGTAGTATTCCACGCCTAGTGACGAACGATGTCGTTCACTCTTCGGGCTGAATCGATCAGAGCAAGCAGAGCACCATTCAGTTTGTCCTCCTGGTAAACGAATCACTGACTGTAGTGGTAGAACTATCACGAAGATGTGCTGTTCTGCTCTAGTCCCCGAGCAGAAGCAGTCTCGTATCTTAGAACAGCACATTCAGGCGGGATATGGGGTTTCCGGGCATAGCCTCGTTAAGGTCAGAGCTATTCCATGAGGAAGGAGAATCTGGGGCTTAGCGTCTGAAGCTGTTGTAGCTGAGGCTCTGAGGATCAGTTGTGGTGGCTGAGGTTCTCTACAGCTGTTTAGCCGAAGCTCATCGCTAACAGCTGCTGTAGCTTCCTCCTCAATAACCTATGCTTGAAAACTCTCGAGCCCACCTAGGGATAAGGAAACAGTAATGAGCAGTGAGGTTTGGACATGGAGATAGCTGACCTTTTCGCCGTCATGATGTGGCTATAGCACAGGTAGAGTAGTGTGTCAAAAATGTTAGCCGATTCTCTTCGGTACCAATTGACTTCACCTTTGGTTCTAAACTTTGATCATAACTCAATGCATTCACACTTGTCCCTACAACTTGTCCGTACTTCCAGCTTGTCTTACAACTTAAATGAAAAAACTGCACCGTTCTAGAACAGTGGCAATCGGACAGATTCGCTGGCAGGTATCGTGGAGCATCAGCATGGGGTGTGTGAGTACCGTGAGGTGAGATCCGTGAGTTTGGTACCGTGGAGTCTGATTCCAGCGCTGGTACGCAGGTACGGCTCAACCATCACGTGTAGCTACTAGTTGGTCTTGCATAATGTGGGGAAGTCACGTGGGGAAAATGTCTTGGGAGGGGAAATCTCTGCAATTATTGCCACTGCAACTTTCTAAACATTAGCCAATAATGGTGTTGGGATATTCCATGCTTGATATGTAGTTTTAGGAGGATGATATTCACAGGAAGGAATGAAAGGCGAAGACGAGTTTTTCTGGATGAATCGGACGTTTCACCCAACTGGTGTTGACCTGGTGACTTCTTTATTCCCCCTCGTTCTTTTCTTTTCTTTTCTCTTGTTCTTTTTTTTTTTTTTTTACCCCTTCCCAGTTGACACCGTTTTTTTAAACTTTTTTTAAACTTTTTTTTAACCTTTTCCTTTTTTTTTTAGCCTTGACTGTTCTAGATAAAGTTTTATTAGCGATTTTTAACGTTTTTTTTCTTTGTCACCAAACCCTATTGCAGACTAAAATCGCCTACCACATCAGTCATAATCCCACCTCTCCCTCGCGTTCCAACACTCACACAAACACACATCTCGCCATGGACGATGTTTACTCGGCGATGCAACCTCCCATCCACGGCCTAGATCCGTCTGCTCTCAGCGGGATCATGGGGTGAGTTCTAGCAGACGGCGCAGATAATGGTATTGAGCAATGTGACTAACCCAGATGTATTTCCATCGCCTGCTGGATTATTGTGTTCACTCCCCAGATTTATGAGAATGTGAGTGTTTTTGTGTTTTGTGTTCGTTTGTGATTCAGTTCTAACCCAGTTCAAAAGACAGAGCTCAGAGGGCTTGTCGTTGTCGTTTGTGGTCATCTGGCTTATCGGTGACATCTTCAATGTCTTGGGAGCCATCCTCCAGAAAATTATCCCCACAATGATCATCCTGGCCATCTACTATACCCTGGCTGACATTCTGTTGTTGATGCAATGCCTGGTATACACCCATCGACAAAAGATGGTGGATCTTAAACATTTGTCGCCAGCGACTCCGCTTCTGGAAGCCGATATGATGCTGAGCATCGAGTCACAGCTGATTCCGGCTCCAAAACCCAAACCAGTATCCCGAATCAAAGTCGTGCTTTACCGACTGCTTATGGTCTCAACCGTCATTGCCGCAGGTATCCTCGGTTACCTGTTTTCGTCAAACTCACACAAAAACGACGAGGTGGAGACCCCTCCACATGAAGACCCTCTGGAGATGAACGTTCTGGGCCAGTTTTTCGGCTGGCTGTGTGCTGCATTTTACCTGGGCTCTCGAGTCCCCCAGATCGTCCTCAACTACGAGCGAAAGTCGTGTGAGGGCATCTCTTTCATGTTCTTCCTTTTTGCCTGTTTGGGCAACCTCACTGCCGTGGCTTCCATTCTGCTCAAGGACACCAGCCGGCAGTACCTCATCATCAACGCGTCGTGGCTGCTAGGAGCCATTGGAACCCTTTTCTTAGACCTGGTCATTTTCTGCCAGTTTTGGGTATATGGCGAATAGATAGAGCTGTAGATAGATATGCATGTCATGAATTAACTGGACTAGATAATGATGTACCATTAAGTGAGTTTATTGTACTGTAGCCAGGCACCAAACGTCACCGACAGTAGTAATAACCACGGCTCCAACCGTCACCGACCCCAGTCGGGCTCTACCGTCAGCCACAGGTACAGCGTCACCGTCCTAGCAGTCGAATTTTGTTGTCAGCCACAAACGTCAGCCCCGTCAAATATGGGAACTAAGCGTCACCGATTCAGCAGTCGATCTCTACCGTCAGCCATGTCACCGACTCGGTTGAACTCTGCCTTCAGCCATGCACCAAACGTCACCGACGTGTAGTAGAACTCTCATTAGCCACTGCCGTCAGCCACAGTACGTAATGTCACCAAGCGCCACCGACGAGTAGTAGAATTCTCGTTAGCCACTGCCGTCAGCCACAGGTTCAGATCGTCACCGACCCAGTGGCTGATCTGCATTCAGCCTTGCCCTGGCACAAACGTCACCGATTCAGCAGTCGATCTCTGCCGTCAACCACAGGTTCAGGTCGTCACCGACTCAGCTGTCACCGACTCAGCTGTCACCGACCACCACCCAAACTCTAATTTATCATGCATGGGAAAATTTCATAATTTCAAATTTCATACTCTTCAAGAACCTGAGAAATGCTACGGGCAGCAAAGGTGGCGCGGATTGTGGCAAATCCCACTTCGATATGCGGCATCCGCTTTGTGTCTGTTCAGGTCGTTCGTAAAGCACGGCCTACAGATCCCGAGTCATCAGCCAAATCAAAACCCAAGTGGAAGGGGAGAGGAGGAGTACAGACACCTCCTGTGAAATCAAAACAGGCTCGCAACAAAGAGAAGTACCACAAACTGGCTGCGCGATTGGCAGAAATTCGTGGATCTTCCAACTCGTCTAATACTACTGAACCTCTGACAGATGAGCAAAAGAAGCTTCTGGAACTGATCCAGGGACCGTTATTGAACTCACAGGATTATTCTTCCGTACACAAAACGTTTTTGAGGTCCAATTCTGTGCCGGTAAAACAATCTCACGACATACCCAGTCATATTGAGAAAACACACTTTGATGCGATTCTGGGCAGATATGTTGCCAGATCACGTCTACAGAGTATCAACTCGCTGGAGGATAGCCAAAAGATGACGACGTTTACCCCCGAAGGCGATAAACTCAGAAAAAAGGTGACAAACTTCTTTAAGACAAGAGCCAGTATACAACACAAACGGACTCGTCTGCCACATTTACAGCAGGTGGATATTGCCGCACGAATGCAGCTTTACAGAGAAAAACTAGAGAACGTGATTCGAGCGGAGTTGGAGTTCCAGATTGAGCAGGAAAAAGTGTATCAAGTGAGATTGGAGGGTTTGACAGATCAGACAAGACTGGAAGACCAAGGACGGTACAAGGAGCTGAAACAAATTCACATGGCTGAACAATCTGAACTTTTGCATGCTTTGGAAGGACTTGGATTTGGGCTGGTGAACAATGAAACTCTTTTCTCAAAAGTTCTATTACCATCTTTGTTGGAATATGAACTGACAGATGGATCTTGTGAATATGTGCATCTTGTTGACTTGGTCAATGTTGCTCCAAAGGCAAGACCCAATCAAATGAAAGTTGATAAATTTATGAACAAGTTTGAGGGCGTTCCTGCTGCAGCAGTGACTGATGGAAGAAGAATATTCGCACAGTTTGACAAGAACAATGTCGTTGTTTTTCCATCATATTCTTTGACTGCTGCCCAACTGGCTGAATGTCTTAAGGATACTGTCATTTCTGAGCTTGAACGAGTAAAACTGCAGTACAACGAAGCCGACTTGGAAGCTGTTAGAACCTCTATGGATGGCCAGTATCTTGATCAATACCCTGCAATTAAAACGACTCCTGGGAAAGATGAGCTGGAATTTTCTTACTTCAAGATTGACGAAAGCGAAAAAGAACGGTATTTTAAACCTAGACCAGTGGTCGAAGGTGTTTCTGATGATCCCACCATTGATGTTGTCCTAACTCCTCCTTCGTCGACTGGTTACGAAGAGGTAGCAATTGAGCTGGACCGACTTCGGCCAGAATCGTTAGTATTACCCCAAAAATCTTGGGATTCATTGAGCAGAAAAATCTATGACAATTTTCTCAAATCCGATCTGGTGAGATATATTCGAGAAAGAAACAAAATCGAGTCAGCTAAGCTGAGTTCGATGGGAAAAGATCAAGTGATTGAAACTCTCAGAGACACAGTCTGGGGAGTGAAATTGACTGAAACCATTGGAACTAATGTCATCTCCAAGACTTTCCCCTTGACAGAAATCGAAAAATTGTTCTTGTTCAAATTCCATTATCAATTGGTACAGTTATGGGTAACCCGAGGAGCAGAAGTTACATTCAATAACGGTGATATGGTTGTTTCTGCTCCTGAACACCTGATTAACATGGTTTCTGTCACCCTGACACAGTTTGGAGACCGGATCAACTCCGTGGAGTTTGAACTATCACCCGAAGAAGTTGAATGCATGACTCCACAACTTTGGAAAGTTCTAGAAGAAACCCATTCTTGTCATTTCGTTTTTGATGGCCTCCATTCCGTGACAATGTACCATCTTGGAAATGCCAGTCGAAAGGCTAAACTGATTAAAAGATACATCCATATGATTGGCCAAAAGAAACCTCATCTTTCCCAGGCCATCATTTATCAGACAAACAACGAGTCTGTTTCCAAATCGGCATTTTTCCCAAGAGTCGTTTCACATGAACAACCATGGTTCCAAAGAGTAATTCCAGAATGGTCCAGATGGCGAGAAATTCATGGTTCTGATTATTTGGTGAATGTCGAGCAGCCTCAGTTATCTCTAGTAACAGAAAACGGCACTGTTAAAACATTACCCAGTGATAAATCTCTCCAACAATTGATTGTATCTACTTTGAAATCTCAATTGGCCACTCTACCTTCGTCTGTAATCACACAAGACGAAAATTATACAGTCCAGCAGCAGTCTCATTTGGAACCAGAACTGCTGAAAAAAGCCGTCGAAGCTGGTGTTGTGGAACCGTTTGATCCTTCTGCTAATAATGCTGCTCCTGTGGTTTATGAGAAATTTTCAGTTACTGCCACTATTGGCCATATTGTACATGCCAATAAACCCACTCACAACTCCAAGGGTTCTTTGGATGTTACCAAAATCGATCCTATTCGAGATATCCACTTTTCAGGATCAGTTCCGTTTCTTAATGAAAAGCTGAGATCCATGTTCCCTAAGGCACGTCCTTTATCGCAAGAACGGTTCAAAATCGTCATGTATTGCGAGCCCGTGGATAGTGACGCTCCTCATGTGGAAATCGAGTCTGTTTCAATGAACAGATCTGAGTCCATATTCAAGTATCCGCCTCCATCAGTTTATGCAGTAACCAGACAAGCCAACTTATTGGTTTCTTTACCAGCAGTTAACGCAGACATGAAATACACAGCCAAGTCTCGGCAGAAGTTGCTTCCTTCCCAGAATTTGATTGGTGCCTGGGAAAAATACGTACGTGGAATTAACAGAAGTGAAAATGTCGACAACCCTCCCGATTCGTTTGAACTGAACATAAACGGCGAAAATATCACTTATAAATGCATCAACGTCGTTTATACTCGTCACGATGAGTATCCTGTGGCCTCGTTTGACAAATCTGACGCCGAATCTACTGGTGGCGTTGTGATGCATCGAAATACCACTGGAGGTGATCTCTGTGGAGTCCGAAATGAGGTTTCCGTGGAGGCTATTTGGCGAGACTATGTTTCTGAGAATGATTCCGAGTCCCAGCAGGTGTCAGATGCGTTATTGGATGATTTTGTTGGCAACTCCTTGAAGTTTATGGATTCTTTAGATGCAGAGTCCGTTCCCCTTTAATCTTGTATATAGTAATGAATAGAGTGAATGATAGACGAAGACGGAGAGCGGGAGAGCGGGAGAACGTCCAGCTTCATTGATTCATGTGAGAAGTCTTAGACAGTGTTATCTGGAGTTATCGAGTGTAAATCTCAATTGAGAACTCTTGAATACCTTGAATACCTTGAACACTCGAATAGCCGCGTGCGGCTGAACTACAGTTCCTACACCAATCAAAATTATTAACATCAACTCTCATGTTAACGAGGTGAACAGTCAACGAACTCTTCTTTGGTAAGCTCTCCATAAATTCCAAATCAGAATTAGAAGCATTAGGGCTCCAAATGAGCTTACGAATTTCTTCAACGTAATATTCTACTACGGCAGTATTGCCAACTGAGTAGCCCTTCTTCGGGCCATTATCGCTTCTTTCACATTCATCTTTCTGTTTTTGATTTGAGTCATTACATGAGCTAGTAACCTGGGTAACCCGTACATCCACAATCAAGAAACTTAACAGTGGCCTGTATCCAAGATGAAGGGTAATCCATTTTCACCTTTCCGGTAGTAGACCAATTGTCAGATGTTGTTATCAAATAGGCTTCAAGTCTGCTTTTATAATCCAGATGAAGGACATATGACTACAAACAAAGTACTTTCAGAAACCTCTAGTTTCCATGTCACCGCTGCCATGGAATCCGTGTGAGTTCGATTGACCCTGGTCAGTACCGACCTCCAATGAACTGACCCTTGCCACGCAAGCTCGAGGTTGCCTTTCTGTACCTAGAAAACTTGAGAGTTGTTTTTGGAGGAATTACTAGTTTTTCCACATTAGCGCATTTTGAGTTCGTTTGTTACTGAGAAGATAGTCATTCATTACGATCTACTGAGTTGCCCAAAAAATACAACCATACAACAAAACGGTACAAGTAAGCCATCTCTATACACATGTGAGTTCTTGTCTTTCTTTCCTTGCTTTCCTCAGACCCTTCAGAATCCTTCTTGCGAATATATCGACACCAACAAGAGTTAATACGCCACTTGGGGGTGAGTAACATCAGCCGAAAGACAATATTGCGCTCAGCCCACAATTCAAACAACAGACTGCGGTTTAAAGTAAGGTTCGCTTCGGTTCACTTTATTGGGGTTTAGCTCGGCTACTTTAACTTTATTCCAAACTCTATTCTACATCTAGGAATTCTGCACTGCGGCCGACTAATTGGTCCTTCCTGACCAGCTTCAGCCAGTTCCTGGAAAACAGTCAATCTGTATCATCTATGTCATCTATAGGCAGCCGTGCCAGCACTAACTGCAATAAGTTAATATGCTTTTGGGTTAGTTGTGGAAAGCGAGCTCTTTAAGAGCATCGGCAACGGCGGAGGATGCAGCTGCAGCCACGGAAGCGGAGTAACCAAGCTCCTTGGCCACAGAAGACTTGGGCACAGGGGTAGGAGCGGCACTTCCGACAACCTTGTTCTGGGTGGATACAGGTGCGGGCACAACGGGGGGCTGAGCCTTGGAGCTAGGAGCAACTGCCTGGGAGGTGGCAGCTCCAGCCTGGGAGGTGGCAGCTCCGGCCTTGGAGTTCACAACAGTGACGGTTGGAGTAACAGTGAGGTTGACAGTTGAAGTGGGGGTGACGGTGACGTCGACGTAAGAGATCTCCTCAGAGGAGGAAGCAGCAGGCTTTCCGCTCAGGGCAGAAACGAGAGAGCTCAGAGAAGAAGCAGCCTCGTTGCAAGGAGGAGGGACGTAGGTCTTGGGGCAGATGGTGGTGTACTGAGTGACAATGTTCCACACAGTGACGGGCTCCAGAGGGGCAGGAGGAGCCGAAGGAGCAGGAGCAGGAGGAGCGGGTTTAGGAGCGGGAGGAGCAGGCTTGGGAGCGGGAGGAGCAGGCTTAGGAGCAGGAGGAGCGGGAGTCTCCTTTTCATGCTGGCTCTTCCATTCTTGCTCACACTTTGAGCATTCCTTGGTAACCACATCAGTGGACTTCACAGTAGCAGTAGCAATGACGGTAACAACCACGGCGGGAGACTCGGCCTTAGGAACAGCAGCCTTAGTGACGACAGGGGCCTTTGTTGAAGTTTCGGAGCAGAAGGTTGTGGTGACGGTCTTCTTTTGGGTGATGATGACATCTCGCTCATCGAGGTTAGCAGCCAAAGGAGCAGCAGAGGCAACAGCCATCAGAGCCAGGAAATGAGTGGAAAATCGCATTTTAAAGAGAGTGTATGTGTAAAGAGCGTGATCAAAAGAGTGACTGGTGTTTAAAGAGGGCCATCAATGCCTATTTATGTCATTCCTATAACTCTTGATGGAGTTCAGGATTAAGTTAGACTTTATTGAAACTAGGTTAAGATTAAGATTACGGTTCTATGCAGGACCTATTGTGGAATGAACTTGACTGGTCATTATTATTTGTAGTATAGGAAATTGTAAAAAAGTTTCGATTGAATTGGCTATTCGAATGAACTTTTTATTTTCGTTTATTTCAATAACATAGAAATGCTGACAATGAGAAATTCCTCAACTTCCAAATTCTATCAAGGGGTAGTTGGGAATTTATGAACTTTAATCAAATATAACTACGGTGTAGTGCATTCATCATGCAGGAGCAGAAACGGAACGTAACGAACTTTAACGCGTTTACTATTGAATTATAGCGCTGGCAGGTGGTTTACATGAAGTTACAAGGGTTGTATATATATGAAACTGCAAATTTCGACCTATTTCCCCCTCCCGTATCGCTACCTCTTGCTCTTTTCCTCATGTTCACTCGTTTCAGCCAGTGAGACAGATTACGGCAGTTAAGTTTCACAGGTTTCGGCAGTTAAGTTCTTTGAACCTTAAACGCGGTGAGCTATTACTTGATCAGGCTATAGAAGTGACAGATCGCGTTTATTCACGCACCCTGGTCGCGTATTTACCGCAGGAGGCAGCAAGGCTTTGGATTTTTGGGGAGTGACAGGCTTGACATACTTGAGAAGACCTAATGAGCATTTCAAATAAGACTTGGCTCAAGCCTTGATTCTTGTCAATCTCCTCAATCTTTGTGTCTTCTCCCCTCACTTCTATAGTATCACTCACAGGTTTCATATGAAGTCGTATTCGTAGGTGTGACTGCAAGCAATTGAATCATGCATGACGCTTACCCGATTGGGTCGGTGAGGCAATATCAATTCGCGTGGTGGTGGTGAGTAGCGTGTTTCATCTATCCTGATTTGGATGTCCCAAGATGGAAGTCCTATTTTAGCGCCCGATCAATTAAGTGGGATGCATTAAAGGGTCTAGACTCGAGAGTCATTCGAAATGAATGAAATTGTTTTAAGGAAGTGAATCTTTTCCCCATATATTCAATTGACTATAGTAAGTCTATTTAGTATTGCAGCATTCGCTAATTTCACATTAGCACACACCCAGTTGCGGTTAGAGTGACAATAAATTGAGCAGCTATTGGTTATGGTCACTTGAGGTTATGATATATCTTAGAAGTAATCACCCGGATAACATTCGACAGACTGTGTTTTATGGTGTCGCAACGGAAACTGGTTATCGGAAGCCGTTATTCGAGCAGTTATTCGAGCCGTTATTCGAGCAGTTATCGGAAGCCGTCATTCAAGCAGTTATTCGAGCAGTTATTCGAGCGGATATTCATCATTTACTTCTCTTCCTCAGTGCTTCTTCCATTTCTTGCTCGCCTTGTCTTTTTCAAAGTGTAGGTTCTCCAAAACCCATCTTCAAGTACTCGACTACTAAATTTCGGCTGTTGCAGACACGAGTCCTTTAAAAAGCGATTCAGCGAACGTCCTCTACCAGCCTGGATGTTAAGAGCCAAGCGGGTTGATGTGAGTATTCATGCGTCTAACTCCACTGGCTAAGATCTTTGGCGGTGTGGCTGTGGAGTTGGAAGACCGGACTGCTTCAAGCACACAAACGTGCGCTTCATTTTGGCCAAAGAGGGCCAGGCGGAGCAGATGAGTAGTAAGGTGGTTGCTGACGTATTCGAAGTTACTGAATCTGTGCCGTCTGCAGAAGACAAACTATCGAGTTTATTAGGAAGGATTGGTCTTAAATCCATGCGACTCGTTGACTTGCGGCTCGTTGACACTGTGTCCCTTCTTTCCATTTGAATGACAGGCTCTAAGTCGTCGCGATAGGAATGAGCCTCAGGATAGGAATCCGACTCTAGGTCGTCGCCTTGATACTCAGGATAGGAATGAGCCTCCTTGGATATTGAAAGCAACCAGACTTCGTCACTAACACTGCCGTATTCCGGTTTCAGCCACGATTGTCTCCAGTTGTCGTCAGTTTGTGCCCATCAAAGGTGCTCCAGCTCCATTGCTCAATGCCGGTTTGGCGTAGTCGTCGCTCCCCTTGAATTCTGACGTGTAGAGCTGAGTTGCTTGGCTCTGGAAACCCTCAGGCATATATAAACGAGAAGTAAGCGAGAAAGTCTACAAGTCGACTGTTCTATCTTGACGTTCACGTGACTCAATCATCTCGTATTACCACTTCTTTCACTTTTCTTCCCAGTTGCGGCCATATCCTGGTGAAAATACGGCTTCCCGTCCGATCAGCCATAGTCAAGCACCAGAGAGCCTAGTTAGTATTGTAGTGGGAGACCATACGAGAATCCTAGGTGCTGCAATTTTTGGTACACAACACGAATTTTGGCCAGACGAGAATCCTAGATAAATTCCTTGGCCAAACATATGTTCAGCCTCAGTGTTTGACTCTAATAACGAAGGAAAACTTGTTTGACTATATCCTTCTTTCTCCTTGGGGTGATTCAGTAGTTCTGCAATTCCAAAAACTATTGTTTAGTTTCGTGGTTGAAAGTAATCTTCGAGGTTGATTACTCCTATGAGATCGTAAGTGCAATAGATGGGTGTTACTTGAGGTCTGATTCTCAACACCGGTGCATTATGGCTTGCAAATCCGGGTCAGAGGAGAAATTCTGGATTCACACAAGACTTAGGATGTATCATCAATCAAGAACAAAAGTCAGGGAATCAAAATGATCATGTCGACTAAGGATGGCATCGAAATTACGGTGCCTCTGATGGTCAACTGAAAAGCACCCACTTTCATCCAGTGCGCCGCCAAGGGTCTTGGATGCCTTTGGCAAATTTGAATCTGTCAAGACCACTAACGATATCATTGCTTCTTTCGATTTCGGGATTGTCGAGGTCAACGAGAATGTCAGCGATATTCCTTCAACAACGGAAACGGTTTCCTTGCTACCGACTAGTGAATATGGCCGTGAAATTCAGCAAGAACCCGGCGAAGCGGCAACGAGGTTCCAGAGTATGGCAACTACTTCATCAACTACAAGGCCATGAAAAGCTGATCAAGTCGTTTCCAATCAAGTGGCAGCAAATGGAAACGTCGAGAAGGCACCGTACGACAACAAGGAGACTTGAAGTGGACCTTTAGAAGCCTTTTCCTCGAGATAGCCTGTTTCCTACCCACTTAACCTCCTTAGTTAGCTTCTCTTCGTTCAACAATAATATGGCTACCAGGCTTTACTCATGTTCTCAAGCTGTTCACGTTTTTCTCATTTTCCTTTATTTTCGTTTCTCAGGCACTTCCTCTTTTCCGTCTTTCCTCGTTAGTATATTTCGACGTTTGGGCTCCTTTCGCTGGGCAGCACCTCCTGTTTGTTTCCATCTTCGCAAATATCTTTAGATCCCGTTCAATCTTCAAAATACCAGCCGCCTACTCTGAAGTAGCTTCCCAAGAACTCTCTCTCTCTCTCTCTCTCTCTGACAGCATGGATGATAAAGGACATCTTGTTGAAAAGCACTGGGATGCCGAATTCCTTAAGAACATGCGGTTCAAGGGTATTGTTCCTGGACTGTCTGTTACTCTGATGCAGAATCAAAGAAAGGGAGTCCGGTGGCTTCTAGGACGTGAAGTGCCGTCTAATGACATAAGGGTGGACTGCTCTGTTTTTCCATTTGAGCATTACTAAGCAAACCTCACAATCTACCACCGTCATTTTCGAATTTTCCAACTGCCTTCGTGGCCAAGTGGTAAGGCGCAGCACTAGTAATGCTGAGATCATCAGTTCAAATCTGGTCGAAGGTATTTTTTTTGGTAGCGATAGCAATAACTGTTTTGTTTTCGTCTATTTTCTATCTCATAACAATCTAAAGCCGGTTAACCCAACAAAAGCCGCTCTTCATCCTTATCATTCAACCATTTCAAAAAATACCACACATCTTTAGCAATGGTTCCGGCAATACTCTGGTTCTGGACCCATCTAGGAAGAAAGCCACGAGCATCGGAAGTTTGAGCCATGGTCCAACGTACAGTATCTCCCACCAATCGCACGTTTTCAATCGACATGTATGCTGCTTTTATTCCTTCCACCTCATTGGTTGCTGGGAATTGGATCACATAGAATTCGTCAGGAATACACTTGGCAAGGATCCAAACCACCATTGTACGGTCACTCAAACCCACCGGGAATTTGTAATGCACAATCACGTTCTCATAGTCTCTGTGACTTCCCACTTTTTCGTACCGTTCCAACATAGGGATATACTCCACCTCATTGGCGGTATGGTTGACAAGAAGACCCTTTCTGAATCGTTCAAACAGGTCGTAAGGACGGTCATTGGGGTCTTTGTGTTCGCTTACACGTGCATACCACGGTTCTCCATGGATTGTGTGTTTGTATGTTTGGACTGGAACTGAGGGGTGGTGTGTGTCTGTGTAAGTTCTGACAAACGTCCAGTTGTCGGATATCGAATTGACCAATGAAGCAGCCGCGTCGATAGCCGTGGATTCATTTGGCAGCGTGCCTTTGTGTTTTTCCTTGAGCGAGAACATGTAGTGAAGAAGTTGGTGGTGTGGTGAAGTTTGCATGGATTATGCATATGCGATGTTTCAAAAAGTTGTGAAAAAACTTGGGTTAGGTTTTTTCAATGCCAGGTTTTCATTCCGAGATTTTCAAATTTGAGCTCACTTGGGGTTACTGAGGTAGTCGCTGTTGTTCAGTGGGTATTCTCGGATGAAACTATGTTTATTGAAGTAGTTGATTGTTTTCAAGAAAGCGATGCAATTCAATAGATTGACGCTCGCTGTAAATGGAGAAGTTAGCACTCTTGCTCAATTCATTCAGCCACTCGATTCACATCTTGTCAGGTTACCAGAGCCAGAACCATTGCCATTGCACTTCTCACCGTTACCGTTGCCGTCGTTGTCGCCATTGCCATTGCCGCTAACGTTTCCATTTCCAGACTCGGTGGGCTTTGTAGTAACATTAAGAGTGGAAGAGGGGACATTGGTGCCAGAAGGGCTTCCAGTCATCTGGCTGGTCACAGCTCCAGTACTCTTGGAGGGGTTTTCAGTACCGTTGCCAGATCTGTCACCAGAGGGCTGAGCAGATGAGTTTCCGGTAAGCTGCTCGGAAGAGCTAGAGACGCTGGAAGGCTCAGCGGAAGAGGACTCAGTGGGCTGGGCAGAAGAAGCTTCAGAAGACTTGGCCACCTGCTGGTTCCGTCAGACGAAGAAGAGAATGACAAAGTAACAACGAATAGCGAATACCAGATTCCACCAATTGCTGTTTCATATTTACGTTTATTCAATTGAATGTATGACAAAAAAACGCCAGGCCTCTTCAATCGAGCGTCATTATCAAGAGATCAAAAGGCCACCCATCCTTGAAAATACCACCCACAAAGATCAAAAAAAATTCCACTCCCACACAGGGGCTCGAACCCTGGACATTTCGGTTGCGCTTGTACAGTGTTTGTAAAAGCCGAACGCTCTACCAACTGAGCTATGCGGGATTATTAGAGTCCAGTATTTGGCTGAAGATATTTGACAAGAGGTTTGAGTCATGTGATCAAGCAACTCAGAGTTCTACACCTCAGAATTCAAGAGGAGCGGAGACTATGGCCAATCCGGCATGTAAGCCAGATGGAGTTGGAACACCTAAGATGGGGCACGGGCCCGAAAGGTAACTTTGGAATAATGGTGACGAGCCAGTGCGAGTCCAACCCCGAGAACCTTTGGAGACCGAAAGCATGGCTACAGAAGCCCGGGTACGACCGCAGTAGCGACGAAGAATGGGTACATCTAATGGTTCTCATGCGGAAACACTACTGCCAAGACGCACGAAGGCGGAGGTCCTTAGTAGTGGGGTGCGCCTACCGGAGTCCTCTACATTCAAGTGGGAAATGAAGGGCTGTGGGATCTGCAGATCGACTGAGACAAAAGGACTGACAGAGCACATCTTCTGCCAATGTCCAGTAGTAATCTCGGTGCTAGAGAAAGCGGACATCAGGTTGGGTCTTTGGCGAGTTCCTACTCTTTTCCTCACATTCCAAAAGCGAATGAAGCAATACTGAAAAAAGATCGACCTAAGAGAAAGTTTCTGGAGCTACCTACAGAGAATTGGCTGCTGGTATTTCGAAGATCGAACAAACTGGTGGTACAGGCCAAACACATGGGCCAACTGAAAGGGGCCCAAGCCGGTTCGAATCATCTCATGGTATAAAAATGGGAAGAGGCAATAAGAGAAAGATGAAAGAGGCGCTAGAAAAGAAAACGAAGAGAGATCGAAGGATACCATTAACAGCTTCCGAGAACGAGTTCAACCTGGTAACCAGTTTGCCAGTTACAACCTCAAGTCGATCAATTTTCCAATGAAAAAAAAGTAGATTCGCTGATTAGCTAGTAGCTCGAGTGTTATTGTCAAAACAAGATTTCAATAGTACATAAGAGGGTGATTGTATATTCCCAGAAGTCTACATTTCTCGGACCAGAGGAGAGCTAGTCTTGGCTCCTTGGCGGATCTTCACAGCCTAGTAGATCACCGGTTCTGTCGTCTGCAGGTCGTTGGTATACGGTCACATGTTCCTGCAGGGTGCAGATCCTTCTCTCCTCCTGAACATGACAGGGATCAAGTTCCAGACTTCTAAAGTCGTTTCCTAACAAGGTTGTAAAAGTCTGTCACTCTTACTAATTCCTGGATACCGACTTCTGGAGAATTGTAACAATAGCTTGACCATTACTCTATGTCATCCCCCTCCTAACTCCTAACCTGTAACTCTTCCAGATTTCCAGCAAGAGACTTCCTATCTTCTACAAAGGTCAGTATTTAGCTGAAGATATTTACAAGAGGTTTGAGTCATGTGACATGCCTACGAAGAAAGGAATATCCATATTAACTACACATTCTCTAATCGAAACGGAAGGCCCAAAGAAGACTAGATCAACTCCACTCGTCTGCCGACATTAAAGGAATGGCACAGTCAACCAAAGCCATCCGGGATGTCGAGAGAACCTGACGAAATCAACCCAGGCAACTATGGCTTTGAAAACATGAACTAACTAAGCGTCAAGGCCATCAAGGCTTTGAGTCCTACGTACGCCCAGGATCGAATCGTGCCCCTTGCTCGACAGTATGAGAATCCGATTTTCATGAATTCCATCAGTAAGGTAAAAAAGCTATGACATTGAAAATGATGGTATGGCTCACACTATGGATACCTCACAGCGTCCTCCATAAAATAGACTATATATTCCACTCGAACCCGACTAACCCGAATGAGTGCAAGCGGTTCAATTCAACCTCAGATCGGTCCCAATACCACAGCTCAGCTCTGGGGCCCAGGTACATGGCGGATTCCAAAGTGGGTTCTAGACGAAGCGTATATGTTATGGCTTCTTTTTGAATAAGCGAGAGAAAATGCCATTAAAGCTACTGCTTCTAAATGGCACCATTACCCAGAATATGAGAGCTTACCAATGCTAAAATCTCGAGTTCGACAACAAAGACAGGCGATGGAAATTCTGACTTTGACATAGGAAGAGGGAAAGACGCTAAAGGATACTCCAAGCTGTGGCATCGCCGTGTCCGTGCCAGGCCCTACCACCTTCAAGTTCAACCAATGGAAATTCTGACTTTGACATAGAAAGAGGGAAAGACGCTAAAGGATACTCCAAGCTGTGGCATCGCCGTGTCCGTGCCAGGCCCTACCACCTTCAAGCTCAACCAACAGAACTTCCGTAGAAAGTTCCCTGGGTGGGACGGCAGAAAGGGTAGTGTGGTTGTGGTTATGAGAGTGGTCATGGTCATGTCCGTGATCGTGTCGTTTGAGAGATCCGCTCTACAAAGCCACTTCTCTGCTGAAGAGGTCTTCAAATGGAACGCCTCGATACCAACAGACAGTCGCTTGTGTTTGGGTAGCCCCCAAGGGTTTTGATGTTCCCTGCATGTGATAATCTACATCTGACTGGGCTGAAACCCTTGTTACTGCGGATGTCATGAGATAGGCATGGGACTGGCAGATAATATGGGCAAAGCAGTCTCTTGGAGGATTTCACTCAACATTTCAAAGCAACGTTCAGTGGGTAGTGATATATGAAGGGTCTGGGGGTGATGATATGGGAAAGGTCAGGGGGTGAGAGCATCCATTAGCTCACTGGAGACGACGGTTAATGAACGTTGCAAATGTGAGTGAGAACAATGTTCATACAAGAGGCCCATTATAATTGTTAGTCTGTGTGAAAACACAGAGTTTTGCTATTGGTTGTGCCCAAGATAACAACAGAGACAATCGACAACAAGCATGGGAAGTCGGGCTGAAGGTTGCACCAAGACTATGTATATATCATGGCTTCTGATAAAGCTGCACTACACTACTTAGTTCCTGTTCACTTAGCTACAGCCTTTCAGAGCTCTCTTGCGTCGAGGGAATGAGTCAGATAACTCTGACATGAGATATTAAGATACCACTAGCATTACAAGTACTTGTAAAATAATACGGGAGGAGCAATGATATAGATTAAGAGTTTCAAGTCGTTCCTCCGGACTTGGTTGTAGTAATAATAACTCTTGTCACGCCCAGCCATTACGTGGGAAGAATCCTTTCAATTTATATAGAATGTGTCATGGCTGGAGAAGGCCAGGGTTCTGAATACGATAATGTATTAGTAGAATGTAAGGTGCCTTATATAGCCAAGCAAGGTAAATCGGGTAACGGTGAACCATGTGACAACTTTACAAATCCGGCGACAGGTGGTTGATCGCCAGTTACACATCATCACACGTTCCTGGTCAATGCCAGAATCCAATCTCTGCTTGAAAAAACCCATAAATCTTCGCAATGGGGTTCGACATGGCCTAGAGCCCTTTATTCGAGGAAATGAGAGGTCTCTGTCTGTAACGTCGGCCAGAGCGGTATCCGCAGCCAAAAGGGAACGACCTACCTGACGCTAAAGTAGTGGCCTATGCAGATGACGTTGCTGTCTACATGGGTAACGATCACGACATTAGGGTAGTTGGAGAGTGTGTTTCAAATGGCTTCCGGGTTAGCACTTAACCCCTTAAAAACAAAGCTCAAGCTAGGGGGGACAGCTTCCCAGTCTTAGCAATCATTATAGTTACAATAGTACAATGAGCTGTCATATATAAAGTTGGATTATCGTATTCTCTGGCAGTACGACACAGGAAAATTCTAATATGACAATGTTTCTGTTGAATGTAATCCTCCAAGGTGGATTACTCCTATTAGATATATTACCACCTCGTAAGTGATAAGTATCTAGTAGGTGCTCAGTGTATTGTCACTCTGACCATTCCTCTTGACAACCAGGTGTGCTCTGGAGTGTAGATAATACTAATGTCTGATTCCCAACAGTCTCCGTATAACTTTCTTCTCTCAGCCCATTCTGATAATATTATTCCATATTGAGTGTAGGTTGGAGCAATCTCCTAGAATTGAAAACCTAAGTTGATAGACGGAGATGCAGTACAAGTCTATCATTGGCCTCCAAGCAAGTTGGACTTGGTCCTAAGAACTTACTGAATAGTTACAAAGGGAGGTACTCCAGATGTTACTTCTTAGTTATGGGGGGCCTTTTGATTTTTGACACAATCTTTGAACGGTGAAATTGCGCTATCACTCTCGTGTGTGTAGGTATATTGTGTGGCTGGCCAAGCTGCCAATGTCATACCACAGTAAGTTGGAATGTGGCAATCTGTTGAGATTGAATTGCGTTCTTGAAACAAAAAAGAGCTCTATACATTGTTGACTGATTCCACCAATTTGCCCCTGGAGAACTGGAATATGAGAAACGATTCTAGAAGATATGAATTGACGAAGCGGGGTTTAATAGCAATTATAGAAAAGGGAATTAACAAAGGTGTTTTCATAACCATTCTTATCACATTTCCATCTGTTGAATGTTTTACTTCTGAGATAGTTTATCTCATGAGATATCACGGTGTCAGTGTATTGTCACTCTGAGCATTCCTCTTGGCGTGCTCTGGAGTGTAAGATAATACTAATGTCTGATTCTCAACACCGTCCTTACTGGGTTTTGTTCGCTGCAGGATGATCTCAACACAAGTAAATGAATATTTGTTGCCTACATGGCACTGAGCCAAACAACGATATATACCACGACCAATGGGACTTTACTGTAGACATAGCACTACAACGGCAAGTTGATTGTTACTGTCAATGAGGTGAAGGAGCGAATTTTCCATGGCGGTTTAAGTGCCATAGTAAGACCAGAGGCCTGGCTGTTTTTGCTTGGTGTGTATCCCTGGGACTCTACTGGGGAACTCGTGTCTAGGCTCAGGGTGGTCTCAAGAGGAAAGCAACAAGGGTGATTACTGGCGAGACCAATTGTCGCGCATTGAAAAGGATGTTCACCGTACTGACAGAAACATCACCTTTATCGCTGAATGTGATACAAAGAAGGACGGTGACGACGACAACTACGATAGAGATGAATTTGGTTTTTCATCGCAGATTAACTCTAACATTCATCTGATTCAACTGCGAGACATACCCATCACATACAATCAACATAACAAGAACCTGGGTTATGTCCAGGGAATGTCAGATCTGCTATCACCACTCTATGTTGTTTTACAAGACAATACACTGGCAGTTCTCCGCCTGAAGCAATAACGGTGGTGTATTCCGGGCCATCTTTCCCGTTCATGGAGATGCTATTTCAGATATATTTTCAGATATGATTATAGAGTAGAGGCCGAGATTTCCGAAGATGGAAATCCAGAGGAAGTAAACAGTTAACCAAAATATCAATCTGATCTCTGTTCCTTTCATGAAACCTGTCTTGACGCTTTTTGGAAGCAATTCCTGTTCTAACGCTTCATCCTGTGGTAGTGCAAATTCACAAAAGTTTTAATGGCATATATCTGTTAAAGAGGATCTAAAAAGATAGCAACACCTAGGATTCTCGTCTGGCCAAAATTCTGTTGTGTACCAAAAATTGCAGCACGGCAAAAACTACGTTTGAATATATAAGTAGGGATAATAATATCACGTGAGCTGACCATTACTTAGAACTCACATTTATGTTATTATCAATTGAATGTTGAGAAAGAAAGGCCAGTTTTCGGGTGACAAATTCTTAAAAGTGGGGAAGGCGAAGAAAGACCAAAATTTTGTGATAGTATTAACCATTAATCAATCGGGGCAACAATACTTACCTCTGTCTAAGACTTCTAGTTTCTTGAGACGATTGATGAAATAAAGCGGCTAGATCTTTGTTTATTATCTTGTAAAACTAGTTTGGTGCCTCACCACATGGTGACCATTTGTAAAGTTCTTCGGAATCCTCCGGAATAGATGCAGACGCCAAAAAGGGCCGACTTCATTGCCTATTGAAAGGCTCTACAGCGTCGTGATGGCTAGATGGCTATCCATATAATCCCTGTAGTAATTCAACCCGATTATATGGATACTTGTTGAAATCTCGACTTTTGTTAGGTTCCGAAGAGGAGCCATTGTAGGACAAGGGACGATTGGAGTTAGATAAGAACAAGGAGGGTATGTTGATTGTTATTATCACTATTCCTTCTGTCAAGTGGTTTTTGCATGCCGGAGCCAGATCTATCCTAAGTTTACGAAAAAGAGAAGAACGGAAGACTCGTTAAGGTGTGCAGCGAGAAAGAGGACAGTTGTTGTTCAAACGGGATTCTCCACTACCAAGGGAGCCCAGGCTAGATCCCAGTCTTCCTAGGTCTGGGCGTCCTGAAAATGACTTTCCATTTATAGCTGGAGATTTGGAGGTCATTGGATGATAGTGAAAGCGACGCCGAGGAGGTCATCTAATTTCTTACGAATGAGTAAAGATTTAATGATTCATGAAATTATCTTCAATGTGTTGAACTGGTATCAGATGTGTCTTGAGTTTAGCCTGATTCAATTATCCAGAGAATGTATAATAATTAGCATCTATTCCAACATTTGTTGGCATTAGTCTAGTTATTTTGTCTTCGTTTTCGGACAGCTGAAGAGGGACTTTGAGCATGGCGATTTTCAAGCCAGCACTTTCCTTCTTTGGTCCACCATTGCTGTGGCACTCTTGACAATGCAACCAACTTGTCTGCAAACACTGCTAAGCTTGGAGGGTTTAATTCCAGATTATTGTTAAGCCGCAGCACCACAATGATGATAGTTCACAAAATCATGGCCTCATTGTTTGATTTAACCAGTATGTCTGGTATCGTTGTGTTTTAGGGCCACCAGAGAGAGGGGTAACAACTCAGTACAACTGGTCTATGAGGTCTGATTGCTTTTTAGTACAGAAGAGTAGTCTTGAAGAAGTCCTCCTCTGTTTGGTCTGATAATGGAGCTCATTGGAAATGAAGTAATGACAGTTAAATGTTTTTCCACGATAATACACAACGAGAATAAACCGCGGTAAATGGCCCTCGTTAACGGCTCATTCCACCTCCCATTGCTACCATCAACTAATGAAGATCGTTGGATTCCCTGACGAGTATGCTGAAATATCGTGAAGAAAGGCTCTAACTAGATGAAAATACACAATTCAATTCAATAGTACTCTCAGCATAAATCCAATTTGTTCTATATGGTTACTCTTCTGTCTTATCCTTATTGGCGGCAGGCTCATCGGGGTAGATTGGCCGAGACAATGACGTGGAGCTCTCGGATCAGTCAGGTCGACTCCCACCTCTTGTTCTTGAAATCCTGTTTGGTTTTGAGTCTTGCGAGCGATCGAACAATATTAAACTGAAACGACAGACTTATACTGAGCAACCTCGATGTAATCTGGTGTTGACATCAATTTGCAGCCATTCAAACCCTCATTGGACAATCCCCAATTGCTTAGTTTCCGACTGTACAACGTCTCCAATGCAACGCAGGAATCGTCTTTATTGACATCATTCACCCGAGTGCAAACATCAGAGCGTCAGAAATAGCAACAAATTTGACGTATTCGGCCTTCCGTTCCGACAAACCGGCATCTCGGAGGGTTTCACTGTTCACTTTCTATGTAATGAGACTTCCTATGTAATGAGACTTCCTATGTAATGAGACTTTCTATTCTAGCTTGAGAGCAAAGTTCGAAGAAAACTGTTTTATGAAAGGTAGAACGTCAGGGTAACTTGTCATTCACATTCCTAACTTACCTTGCTTGATACTACTTATCTTATTCTTCGTATTTAAGTCATGTTCCTTAGCCACCCTATTTCATTAACTGGATTACAGTTTCCCAATAATCCGCTCAATAATGAAACAAAAAGTCTTGAGCAATTATTCAAAGGTATTTATTGCTGCGGTATTGAATTATTAACCTATCTAGTATCGTGCATGGAAAGTATGCGAGTTTTATGCAATATCATGCATAACCATGCAGTACTGTGCGTGTATGCAAGGTCATGCGTGTATGCAGTGACATGCGTGTATGCAATGACATGAAGTTAATTTATTTGGTCATTTCCTGTGGCAGCTGGAATGCCCCATCCATTAGTCTGATTGCCACAGTTAAATCAGTCACAACTCACGTTATCTGCCGATTCAGCCATCAGCATATTCAGCCATCAGCATATTCAGCCATTAGCAAAGATTCAGCTATGATCTGTCTATCAATGATCTGTCCAGCTATCCTACCCTTGCACACTACACCTACCCGATCCAGAAGATACTAAGGCGGTTCTATTTTCGGCGTCTCTTTCATGCGTTTCATTTAGACATTTAATTAGGATCTATTTTAGGCGTTTTATTAGATGGCTCTTACAGGAATCTATTCTTACCCCTTCCTCACTCGGCCAATACGGCAAGTCCACGTGAGAAAGGAATATTCGTCCAAGACCAATACCAAGACCAATATGGAGTATCAGGTCAGTCTGTCGACCGGAAAACATATATAATGGCGCCCTATGGCGCCCTAGTTCCAAAATAAAATCTCCATCTTACCTCATTAACAATGCTTTTCAACAAATTTGCCGTTCTTGCTCTTGCCGTTTTCGTCGCCGCTTCTCCAGTCGTTGAAGACCGAGAAGTCGAGGATGTGGACTTTGAGAACCCCGCCGACTTTATGAAGTTCAAGCAGATGATCCATGACAAGAAATGTCACCTGCTTACCAAGAAGTGTCCTCCTCCTCCTTGCAACCCCAAGACCAAGACTGTCACCAAGGTGGTCACCAAGACCATCCATATCAAGCCTCATTGCAAGCCCACCAAGGATCCCAAGCCTTGCAAGAGGTGTTAACGTTCGTCGATGTTGAACAGTTACGGGGGTTAAACCGTCACCGAGGTTAAACCATCACCAACGTTTCAGATTCTCTACCATGGTAACTTTTATAACTGATTAATGATTAACTCTTTATGGTAGTGTAGAAGTATGATCATAGTGTTATGAGCGAAGCGAATAACGAGCGTACAATATCAGTCAATTATAGGGAGTTGTGACCAATTTGACCCTGAATAACATCCTCTCTCCCTACACTGTCCTCTAACGAAAATGCTTTCTTCGACACTCCGATTCACACTGCCCTGGAACAGATTGCAAAGGACAAGGATCCAAGGGAGCTAAGCTCGATGTCCTTTCTTCTGCAAGAAATCCAGATGTACCGGAGCCGTTCATGTTCGACACCTCCAAGTTCAGCAACAGCCGCCAAAGTGATTGCAGGAGGTCCAGCTTAAGATAAAATTGGATCTCGGGTCCAGACATTTTCATTCGCTCTCCGAAGGAAATAGACGGAGGAAACGGCGATGATTGGCACAGTCACAAATCTAGCAGAAAAAATGAATGTCATATACGACAATTTTACTGGTTTAGAAGGCTTGGCTGTTAGCTTGGCGCCGAGTACAAATAGCTGCAATGCAAGATTGGAGATAGCCTGTGTGAAGGACGCCTTGACAGGAGTAAAGTCAAAAAAGAACCATTTGAGTGGTGGAATAATGCCACGAAAATAGCTGTTAAGCCACTGGTAAAATGACTCCACTTGCTGTTCTATTTGGCCAACTCTACCACCAAGTAGTGGAGTGGTTTCTCCTTCAGCTTTTTTCGGCTTTTGACCCATAATTAGAGGTCCCAAGGAAAACCGCGCAATATTATGTACAATGGAAACAAGCAAAATATAAGCGTTTGCTTTTTTGACCACATCTTCTAACTTGCCATCAGCTGGAACCAAAACATCCAGAGCTCCAGTGGTACCCAGTGCCTTGAGCATGATGTAGAGTTATTAAACATGACGCCCGCTGTGATGTAATAAGGGAACTTGAACAATTTTTGTCCAATATATTTCCCAACAAAGAATGTGAATGACAGCGGCTAGCATAGGAGCCAACAGTAGTGGCCAGTACTGCGTGATACTCTCTATTGTCATCTGAGGACCCATCTCTGTGATTCATTAGCAAGGAAGAAAGATGTGGGTGCTGAGCATCGACACAAACGCTTCGCCGATATCTGTCACAATGTTCTTGGTTTTGCAGTAGTAGCCAAACCCGAGAATCACAATGACAGATATGGACGACTCCATAGATGCCAGACCTGTGGCCATAGTAGATTCCCACTGAGCTCGTCAACTCATTGTCTGAAAAGTCCTCAGACCTCAATTGAGTGTGGCGAGATGGTCACCAAGGGATGCTTCTGCTGCGACAAGCAGCAAGTTTACAAACAGGTGGAGGACCTTCTGAAACTCATGGGTGGTCGAATCGTTAGGTCAGGCTATCACCAACGTGGCTACAGCTGAGGCCTGAGGTCTTCCATCTTGCTAGAAGCTTGGCTGTGATCTTAAGCTCTTATTTGATATCGTGGACTCTGGCCGAATCTTACAATATCAGTCAATCATAGGGAGTTGTGAGCGAAGCGAATAACGAGCGTACAATATCAGTCAATCATAGGGAGTTGTGAGCAAGTCAATCATAGTAGCGGTCGGAACGTAAAGTTTGCCATCCATTGAAACAAGACAAGATTATTACGAAATAAACCATGGGCCCCAATGATCAGTTCTGATTATTAATGTATTCACACTGATCTCCACTGTCCAACTGGGTGGACGACATTTGTCTATCAAGTTTATTGTCTATCAAATATATTGTCTATCAAGTTTATTGTCTATCAAGTTTATTGTCTATCAAGTTTATTGTCTATCAAATCTTTGTCAGGACAGAGACAAAGCAGCGATGAGCTAGTGGATGTAGAGTTCTTCATCTGTTGGAAGCGAGCTGTGTACTTCAGAGATGCCAGAATCTGGTAAAGAACCTATTTTTACGAAGAGACCCCGCAAAATCTAGTGCAGAAGCTACTGAAGGGTAATGGCGGTTGCCAAGCCGAACGTTCTGAGATGGAAGAATGAAGTCATACAAACCAGTCAGATGTACATTTTCAAATGGCAATATTCAGTCCCTTCACTTATTCTCGATTCTTTGGTAGCCCAGCTCTTAACCTCGGTTCTGCCTTTGCAAGAGGGTTGGAGAAGGCCTCGGAAGAAGATCATTGATCCTCGGGGTCCTCCCAGAGGCTTGAGGGCGGTGAATGCGAGAAATGTCGACTCTGTCAACGCCCTTCTCATGTCTGATATCGCTATATCTGATATGGCTCATAATGCTGGAGTCATCCGCTCTCCTTTCGAGACTCCAATATCGTTACCACCAGCCACAAGGCTCCAAGAATGAAACCATGTTGACTTACATTGCGTACTCCTCGGTGAATATAACTCTGGCATGGGTGTCATGGTCAGAGTGACCATTGTTAACCATACTGTAACTGAGCAAATGAAACATGTTGAGTTTCATTGTGTACTCCTCGGTGTAACCCTGCCATGGCTGAGTGACGATACATGAGAGAATTCAACAGTCTGATCTCACTTTGACTTCTGCTCGCAATTCCCGCAATTCCCTATATTTGCCAGCTGAAACTAACTCTTAGTTCTTGTCAATAATAAATAAATAAATAACTAAATAACCGTCACGAATACTGTTTACGCCTTCTCATCGGAATAATCCTGACGATGAAACCCTGGAATCGGCTCAAATGTAGGAGGACAAGCATCGGCGTCATACTCGGGAACGCCATGGGTATCAACAGTGAATCCTGTTTGATGAATGATTGAAAATGACGCCATTGAATCGGAGTCGGAGTCAGAGGAAGCGGATTCAGAGTTGTGGTGAACATGGCCGTGGCTGTGGCCTTGCGTTTCAGAAACATGACCACCGCTTAATGTCCTCGACAAATCAGATTCACTGGAATGTGTATATAGATCATCTTCGTAATCTCCATTCACTCCGAAATCTCCATACGTATCCTCTTCGTCCACGGTCGGAGTCCGCCTTTGCCTCTCATCTATTTCCTCATCCTCCTCCATAATGGCATGCTCATAATTTGTAGCGTTACTGGCCGCCGATTCACCGCGAGCGATTTTCCAAATCTTTCGAGAATACCGCGGCAATCGAGCCTTCTTAAAGAATTTAAAAGGTTGTCCTTCTCCTGCTGAAGTGGGAATGTTGGATGTGAAATGATGATCGTTAGGTGACGAGCTATAAGGGGCACTTTCGTCATCATCATCCATTCTAGAAGGATACTTGGTCCTTCCTCCACCTACTGTTCCTCCTCGGTTGCCTCCCTTGAAGTCCAGAATCTCGTCACGGTACACTTGGCGTCCCAAAACTGATTGCCGTTGTTCTCGACGTTCCTGGTAAACGATAACATTGGTCCATTCCCAAACCACGACTGCCGCAGCCGCGTCGGCCGTCCAACGGATGAAATCGGACCATCCGGCTATCCAATAATGGGCTATATCCAGAATGACAAACACCATTGGTAGGATCATGGTGACCCAAGAGATAACGGCCATAACTATGGAAGTACGAGAGTAAGCGTAACGGCGTTTGGAAATCGAGTAAATCACAACCACCACAAGATAAAAAACCTCCAAAAGTAATGCACATAACGTTCCAAACACTGGAAGAACCGAACTTGCATGTCGTACATATTGAGACCATGGTGGTACGAAATTCAAACATCCAAGAATGGCGGCGTTTGCGAAAATCAAAGTCGATCCAACAACAACCAATCTGGTATTAATTTTGGGGACATCGAATAGACGAACCACAACTTGTAGCCGTGCCAACCAAATTATCACACATGCCACTACTTGAAGAGTGCGGAACTCTAGCCCGCCCATAATCGCATGTCGTAATTCATACGCATTCTGGTACCCTTGATCGTACTGATCTTTCAGAATATTGGTTGCCTGGGCCAGAAAAACCGTCAGAGAAACAGCGGTTATAAGAACGGCGACTTTCTGGAATAACGGAGACGGTTTACGAGAAAGAAACAAAATAATCAACAACATCCACGCTGTCACCGTCGACGCAGCTATCGTATACGCAATAGGAGTCACAGATCCATAGAACGGATCTCGTCTACCATCATCATGATGTTTCTGATACTCTCCCCAATCGGGTAATTCCTCCTCGGATCGAGTTATACTGGAGTTTCCGGCAAGAGCACAATTAGGACGGAAAACGGCCGGAGCTTGAAGCGTCACCGTCCGATTATTGTTGGGATTCGTAGGATCCATGATAACCAATATCCCTGCAGGAAGAGCATAGTCAATACATTGTGAGGGGCTTGTGGGAAGACTCAAAAAGGTGACATTTTGTGACGACTCGACTTGATTATCATTATCTTGCAGATGCGAAACCTCCGAAAGCCCGTTGGACACTGGTCGGGGGAGTTCTGATGGTTGCATCACGTGATGTGAGTGAGTGGAGGCGAGTGGTGATATTTAGGGTTGGGGTTGTTTGGCGAAGAGAGTTTATTCAGTTTAGACTTAGGGTTGGGGCCACATGGAATGATATCTAACTGAGGGTGATTGAATTGTAGATTTATAGACGATGTTCTAAAATAGACGGTTTTTTAATTATTCTTTATTTTCATTTATTTATTTTTATTTTCATTAAACTTAACCTTTGTCTAGGGTTCGCCCAAATTGGCTTCCCACTTTCCCGATTTGTCACTTTCTCGATTTGTCAAATTCCAATTTCCCCATTTGGTTTTAAACTCTAAGGTTACCCGGCTTTTGTAAAAATTTTCTCTTAAGGTTTACACGTGGAATTGTTGAGAAGTTAATAATGGAACAAGTTATTCTGTGGCGAACCTGAAAATTGTAAAAACCGTTAATATGAGTTATTTGAGCAACTCTTTTGGTTTTGTGTAATATCAACAAATACTTTAAACAAGTTTCTTTGTCAACAAATCAAGTTCGTCATGCTGCAGGTTTACATTCCATCTACAGTGAGACAACTCAATTTGGAACAGGGGTTGAGGTGACAAGTAATGAGTGACGAGTAATGAGTGACGAATAATGAGTGATGAATAATGAGTGACAAGGGGAATGTGACGAGACAAGTGTACAGTACCATGATATTTACTTTGTCATCGTTTTATTTGTTATATAGTTATTAAGTTAGGTTATGAGTAGAATAACTGATAGGTCAATAATCGAGAATAGTTAATAATTTTGTTGTGTCATTTTTTCGTCTTTTCGTCGCTTCACCTATTTGTGTCACTTCTTCTCATTTATTCGGCTTATCTACTCCCACAATCTCTTCCAACTGCGTCACGTCAAAAAGCTCTTCCACCTTAATATCTCACGTCGCCACTGAACCATAACCCACAATCTCCCACTTTTTGTCATCACCACATACACTGCACTCACCAGCGTCTTGTGTACGCGTATCACAAGGAGAACGTGATCGAACGACGCCATTGTGAGAACAGAGGTGGACGCAAACAGCGGCGAACAATCAGCACCACGAGCAATCAGTACCACGAACACAAATCACAAGTGACAACTGTCGCAAACACAAACAAACGCCAAGTAACACCAACAAGTAACACCACCACAAACATGTCATTTGCATTCGAGGGAGCTCCTCAGCATAATCCCTTCTTCTACGATGGACAACAGCATCAGCATCAGCAACATCATCAGCAACAGCAACATCAACAACAGCAACATCAACAACAGCAACATCAGCAACAACAACATCATCATCAACAACAACACCAACAACATCATCAGCAACTCCCACAACACCTCCCTCCTCAATCCCCCCCTGGAAAAGTCAACCTGACACAATTGCCACGCGACGTGACTCTCCGTGAACTGAGGTTGTTGTTTACTTTTGCACCGGACTTTCTTCATTGCGAGTTACACAAACTGCCGTTTGGAGACGACTCTCCCGTGGGCACTGCATACTTCCGAACCTACTCGGCTGCCATCAATTGCCAGGTCACCTTGGATGGACGAACAGACCTGTTTGGTGATGACAGTTATCCTCTTAAATGCGAGGTCCGCACCTCACGACATTCGTCCAGTGGCAACCCCCGTCACAACTCCGTGTCCAGCAAAAGCCGGTTCTCATTTGCCCAACAGTTTCCTGCCAATGGTGGTGGCGGAGGTTCTACATCGTTGGAAATGCCCATGCAGAACATGTCTGTGAGCGGCCATACCCCCGGCTACCCTCCAGAGGTGTTTTCTCCAACCTCTCCACGATCAGTTTTCCCTACTTCTGGATCTGTGCCTGAACTGGGGCTTCCTCGACCTATGCTTGGAGGATTGTCGTCTGGCAAGGCGGTGCTCCTAGAAAGTTCCAGAGACGATGACGAGTACAACGATATGGTGAAAGGACCTGTCAGTTGGTTCCAGCCTCAGACACAGCCGCAGGCACAGCCGCAGGCGCAGGCACAAGCACAAGCACAAGCACAGGCACAGGCACAGGCACAGGCACAGCAGCAGCAGCAGCAGCAGCAACCCCAACAAACACAATCGCATCCTGCATCGCATCCCACCTCCCAAACGACATCAGCTGCACCATCGACAGCCCACTCGCCCATCTCCAAACCTAAGTCGCCCATTTCAGTCCCTGCGTCACAGCCTGAAGAGGACCAAAAAACGTTGTCTGGTTCGTCAGCTCCAGCAAATGCCCCAACAGGTCCAGCATCACAGTGGAGCGATAAACGACGAACTTCCACGTTGCGCCAGTTCCAGAACGGTGGAAAAACCGTCCAGGCAACTCCCGCTGTTGCCCCGACTGCTCCTGCAAGCTACGACGACTCATCGGCGGTGTCGTCAGGCGAGTCATCTCCTTCTGAGTCGGCGATCTCACTCTCCTCAGTGGTACCAGTGCCCACAAACTCAGTGGACGACCTGCCTCCCATTGACACGTCAGCAGGCCCTGGAGCTGCTTCGCGAATCGTGGTGCCGTACTCTCCGACAAACGCGTCTACCACAATCCAGGTGCTGCAGAATGGGGGACGTGTTTTGCCCCCTGCGAATCCCGCTGACCAAAACCCTCCCTGCAATACCCTGTATGTAGGCAACCTGCCCATGAACACCACTGAGGAAGAGCTGATGCAACTGTTCTCCAAGCAAAAAGGCTATAAGCGTCTGTGTTTCCGTACCAAGATGAACGGACCTATGTGCTTTGTGGAGTTTGAGAACGTGATGTATGCCTCCAAGGCTCTCAACGAGCTTTACGGCAAGGGTCTCAAGTACAGTGTCAAGGGCGGCATCCGTCTGTCGTTTTCCAAGAATCCTTTGGGAGTTCGAAGCAGCGGCAGTTCGGGGTCTCAGTCCAGCAGTAGTGGAAGGCAGGAAAAGCGGGAGTACAACAACGGTGGTGACTACTATTACTAAACGGGGGTGTCACAACCAACATTTTTGAAACTAGGTCTTTTGGAAGGCCAACACTTGCAACAGTGGATTGCAAGTGGTGTATTTGTATTGAGAGCATAGCATAATAACATGAGTTTAGTTGAGACGTAAGAACGTAGGCAGCAATGCAAAGTACCAACGCAACATGATACTGTAGTGTGCGTTTGAGTCTGGTGATAAACGTGGTTTTATCAACTGAATTATGGGCGTTTTTTACACAGACTACTTGGCGAATCGCTTGAAGACACGAAAAGTACAGTTGCGGCCATATCCTGGTGAAAATACGGCTTCCCGTCCGATCAGCCATAGTCAAACACCAGAGAGCCTAGTTAGTATTGTAGTGGGAGACCATATGAGAATCCTAGGTGTTGCAATTTTTTGATAAGCGTGTTATAAAATGTCAAGACTTGAGATTGCCACAATATAATGTGGCTGTGACGGTATTATGGTTAAGGTTAAGGTTTGGAGTTGTGGCTGAATATCTTATTTTCCCTTAAGCTAAAACATAGAGTAAAGGTTACCAAAGAAGAAGAGTTAATAGTTTATATCTCAAACACAATCTTACTCTTAAGTCGTATTTACATTTCTCTGTCTATACTTTATATTTGGTGCTTACTCACCTTTGCTTTGATGTTAAGGTTTGCGTGCATACTTAGCCACAAGGCAAATCTGAGCTGATACTCTCACACACATACAACTCCACACCACACAACATGTCCAACTGGTACGAAGAGCCCAAGATCCCCGCCCGAAATTTCAAAATCGGCTTTTATTCCTTCATCGGCTTCATCGGCAGTATTTATCTTGTGAAGAAGTGAGTGTATTGCCTGGATATGGACACAGAAACGACTTTTTCAACTAACACAGATACATCTGGTCACAAAAGACCGAGTCATACGCTCGAAACGTTTTTGAGGTTGAGGATGGAAAGCTGCCTCCTCGAAACCAGGTTCCGGAAGGAGCCACTGGTGTCCAGAGAGTTTCTTACTATGAGGGAGCCGGAAACGCGTACATGGGCAAGAAAATGGGCGATCGATTTGGTCTTTCTGCCCAGGGTCCTTCCGACGCTCTGCCTTACCCCAAGCCTGGTGACAACCGATCCTAAGATTGTTGTCCCTTTGTTTATTGTACATAGCCTAATTGATTAACAGCATTATCTGTCATATGATTCACGTTTCGTTCAGATTACTATGAGTTTAGTGTCTCAAGACTTATCTCCACCTTTCATCAACTTCTTGGACTTGGCAAACAGTCCTCGAGCACGCTTGGAAGTGCTTTCGCCCACCTTGTTGAACACCTGGGAAGATTTCTCCGACACCTTGGTGGCTCCAGACATGCCAGACGAGAGAGGGTTCTGGAACACCTCACCGATAGAACCGGCCAAAAGATGGGTTTTGGGCAGGTTATCGGATCCACCAGAATACGAGCCCGACGTTTGCATGCCTGTGATTCCGGGATCAGTCTTCAAAGCGTTGTAAGTGAACACCAGCCAGCTTTCCAGACCAGGAGAGTACTCTGCTTCTCTGTTTCGAGCAGCGTTGAAGGCGGTGGTACGGTCTACTGAACGAGGACGGGTGAGGATGGACCGGAAGTCGTACGAGGGGCCCGCTCGGATCTGGGACGCAGACGTGAGGGCTGGTCCTTGTGGCAGTACCGCTGTAGGGGCCTGGTTTGTGCTTGAAGAAGCAGTTTGCGCTCTAGAGACTGCTGGAGAGGGGGATGAAGTGGGTCCTGAAATGGAGGCTGAAGTGGGTCCTGAAATGGAGGCTGAAGTGGGGCCAGACGTGGTGGCTGACGTGTTGGCTGAAGTGGTCGATGACATTGTATCCGGAATAATCATGGATTTGAAAACGGACGACTCGTTAGTAGAAGATTCGCTGGGAATTCGTTCCACGGCATCTTGGAACTCATCCATAGCTGACGAAGAAGACCCGTTGGACTCTTGGGGTTCCAGCGATTTGATTGTTGGCGCCGCAGATGGAGTGTCTTCCACACGCGACAATCGTTTAGGAGACAATGGCGCTACCGAGTCTTCGATTGTGAGATCACGAGAAAGATCGCCCGCCAAATCTCCTACATCACGAGAAAGACGATTATCAAGGAATTTCTGAGAACCTGCATAGAGAGCATGCAATTCCGGATCGGGCTCAGCCTCGCTATCGTAATCATACGCACTGTTGGAGTAGTATGGATCTCCAGGGTTGTTGAACGAATTGAGAATTTCATCTGACAGACGATTGAGTTCTGTTGTAGGAGTTACTTCTGGCGATTTCTCCGCAGGTGGGTGAATTACCAGATTTGGGGGGTGACCCAGAGGGTTACCGAGAGGGTGTTCTTTTTCAGCCACACTGTGCTCTTCAGGCTCTGTTTCAGAATCACTTTCTGTCTCCTGGTCATCGTCAGAACCTTCAATCTTCATTCCATCCATAGTATGTCCTGCCTGTACATCTTCGGCGTCAGCATAATGATTGAGTGGAGTTGTTGTAGACTCTTCTGGAACACTGTCGGTTTTGTGCTCAGGTTCATCCATAGTCTTGCCTTCCTCAACGATATCATCATCGTATTCGTATTCTTTTTCCTTGTCACTGTCGTTGTCACCGACACTATTGCCGTCACTGTCGCTATCGCCGTAATAATCAGCTACAATGTCTTCCACCGAGTCACGGTGAGTTATTTCCTGCGAGGCATGGACCGAGCTGACCGAATCACCGTGAGTTTCCTGCGAGTCATGGACCGAGCTGACCGAATCACGGTGAGTTTCCTGCGAGTCATGGACCGAGCTGACCGAATCACGGTGAGTTTCCTGCTCCAAGTCACGGTTAGTTTCCTGCTCCAAGTCACGGTGAGTTTCCTGATGGCCAGTGGATTCCGTCACAACTGGCACAATCTGTTCCGCTTCAGGCTCAATGGTGTTGGTAGAAATGTCCCGCACAGAAACACGCTCAGAGTTGTCCTGGTCCCGCTCAGATATGTCCTGGTCCCGCTCATAACGATGATTGCTAGGATCATAAGGATCATACCCAACTACAGGAGAAGAAACCATTGACGCAGGCTCAGACATGCGAAGGGCGTGTCGCTCAGCTTCCAGACGAGACTCTTCGGCTTGTCTAGCTTTCTCTGTTTCTCTAGCTCGTGCCTCTAATTTGGCCTCGTATTCTTCTTCCCTGTTGGGCGACGTTGAAGCAAGTTTAGCCGCAGCCAAAGCTTCTGCTTCAGCCACACGTTCTGCTTCAACTCGCGCTGCTTCAATCCGCTCTGCTTCGATCCGCTCTGCCTCAAGTCTAGCTTCTTCAGCTTGCCGCTCTGCTTCAGCCTGTCGCTCTGCTTCAGCCATAGCCTCGGCCTCAGCCTCAGCCTGACGCTCCGCCTCAATTCGCTCAGCTTCAACTCGCTCCGCTTCAACTCGCTCAGCTTCAGCTCGAATCCTATCCTGTTCACGTTGCAGCTCTTCCAACTGTTCCCTCTGTTTTTTTCTTCCTCCAGTTTCATCTGGTACTGTCGTTCAAGCTCTTGTCTCTCAGCTTCTTGTCGTTCAGCTTCAAGTCGTTCAGCTTCAAGTCGCTCGGCCTCAGCTCTCTGTGCTTCTTTTCGTTCAGCTTCTTTTCGTTCAGCCTCAAGTCTTTGTGCTTCAACTCTCTCAGCTTCTTTTCGTTCAGCTTCAAGTCTTTGTGCTTCAACTCTCTCAGCCTCAACTCTCTCAGCTTCAAGTCTCTCCTGTTCCTTCCTCTCAGCTTCTTTTCGTTCAGCCTCAAGTCTCTCCTGCTCCTCTCGCTCCTTCTCTCGCTCCTCCTCCAATCGTTGACGCTCTCTACCCAGCGCTAACGGCTTGATTGTCAGCACCTCAGGCTCAGGCACACTTTCTTGTTCTGCAATTTCAGGAAGCTCGGGAACTTCAGGAGCCTCATCGCTAGGGTAATATTCGTCATCCCAATCGTCACCGTCGTACGAAGGCGCTGCGGCCCATCTTTTAGACTTCATCCGGCCAACATTGGGCGCAAACGATTTCAAACTGTGTTAGTAGGGTCTCCAGCGGTTTCCGGCGTTTCCGGCGTTTCAATGGTTTTGTACTTACTCGTTCTCACTCATGGTTCAATGATTGAGTGGTTACGTTACAATACGTGGGTAACTAAACTGTATTATCCGACTGCATGAATATGCACATGCGCTGGTTCACGTGAGCAGGTTGGGAGTTCGAAGTTACTATAAAGATGACATGGGACGCGTGACGATCGTCCTTTTTTTTCCCTTTTTTTTTCGTTTAATGGCGGTTATTGAAGGGACTATGTCAGTTTTGTGGGCCCCGCTGAAACATGATATTATGACCTTCCTGAAACGGCCAAAGCTAATTTGGCTTAAGGTTCTGTGTCACATGAGGCAGTTAGAAGTAAGGTTTTCTCGCTAACTCTTGAGTTATTTAAAGATAGAGTGATTTGTGGATAAAGATTAAATAGAGTATTCTGAATTACACCCCATGGGTAAGATCTAACAATTGAATATTTGCTGTATAGCTTTAACAGTCAACATTTGTTTATAACAGTAACGAACATCGATCTCAGTGATTGTAATTCTGCATTCCAGATTAAGCGAATATGACAATACGATTGAGTGATTTTCGGGAAGTCCAAAGAGATTGCATATCCAATTGACCTTTGTTTTGAATGTTTAACAGATTGGTAGTTCTGGCTAGAGCAAAGGTAGATGTTCAACTTCCAGCAAACTACAATCAACTTTCAAGATGATTTAAATCCCATGGTATTATGAACATGACAGTGTTAAACAGTATTAGTTAACTGATGAAGTTATACATCTCGGAGCACACGTCCAGACCTGGATAACGAGGTATCACTAAGCACACGCTGCTACTACATCTCTCACCTCCTGTAATGAGATTTTTTTGAAGAGCCTAAAGAGAATGAAAGTTGAGGATGTGATCTCTGGACTTCTCTGGACTTGTCATAGAATTATTTTGATTATTAACGTTGATTACTAATGCCGCAAGGAGCTTACTGGAAACATTCGCTTCGTGGATTTCGCGGATTTCAGTCGGCCATAATAATAGTAACGCTCAAAACGCAGGAACATATTAGAACTCACCCGCAGGAGATGATGGTGACGTATGAAACTTGACGTCTACGATATGAAATGTGACGTATGAAATGTGACGTATGAAACGTGACGTCTACGATATGAAATGTGACGTGACATCCACTCATGTTTGCAGAGTTGATTGACTACTTTTATATCACCTAGCTCAGTCATTCAATGGGTCTTTGGAAGTAGACTTGTAACATTCCCAGAACAGCTCCAGTGGACCAAGCAGAAAGGCAGCAATTCCGATGACTTGCTCCAATAAAACTAGAAGGAAGAAAATGTGTGTGCTCAGTGGTGAGATATTCCGAGAGCTTGTATCGGCCACCCATTGATAATAATGGGTATTCAAGAATAGGTATTCAAAATGTTGTTACAAGATAAATAGCAACACGACCAAGAATTTCCCCAATGCCCAGCTGCAATTAAACCCATCGCCCCAGCTGTAATTAAACCCCATCGCCCCATTCTTCGTGAATCTCAGCCAAGTACTGCGGTGGACAGAAGGGTTCCCAGTAGGTTCACCAGTAGGTTCATCAGTGGGTTTTCCAGCAGGGTTTCCAGTGGGCTGACCAGTAGGCTCATTTGTGGGGTTTCGATACCCACAAACGAATATAACTGTCAAAATCTTCCAGCTTTTACAGTAGGGGAGTACTGGGCGTAATAATCAGCAGCTAGTGACATCCAGGTGATTGTGATACCAAAGCATTCAGCAGAATTGGATATCTGTCCTTTGCTGTGATATCATGTACACATTCGTAACTCACTGTTTTGTTTTTCTCTTTTCTTTTGTTTTCACAGGCGACGTCTGTCGAGATGGATCTAGATCTACAAAGCAGGGCAAGGTATAGTTTGACAGGTTAGCCTGGGGAGAATGATTGTGTTATAAATATGTGTGTGTAATATTGTTAATGGGCAAGCAATTATACAAGAACTTCCAGAGGTATTGGCGTGTTACCTCCTACATTCTATTGACTATATCACGAATATGAAATACTTCTAAATAATTGAAGTAGGTGAAATAATAATTGAAGTAAGTGTACAAGACTGTGCCTAAGTTGGTGTTGTCACTGAAAAACTGGTCTTAATTGCGACTGGAACTATTGCAGTTTGCTTTTAACTACTCAAGTAATCAACCATTGGGGATCAGCATCATACTTGCCAAAAGATGTATTTACCGGACGTGATGATCTCTCATCAGTGTAGAGATAATGGCTTACAGACTTCTTTCCTAAACTTGAGTACCCCTTTGACAGAATTCATAATGCCACTACCATATGTACCAGAGGCATAAAGGCCACCATGTACATTCTCAATGTAACTCTTTTGCCATTACTGGAAAAAATTATCTTCAAGACAAGCATTAAGAGTGATGTCAAGAACATACGACTGTCCGCCACACCTAGCACCCCAGGAACCTTCGATCTTTTGACTGTATGGCAATGATGCAGTTGTTTGGGTTGAAGTGTTTGGAGTATAGTAAGTGTTAGTTATTGTCATCGCCATCCTTCTGTGTGCTGGAACAGTTCTGGTGACGTACGCCATATCAATATCCGGGTATTCAGTAATAGTTGATTGAATCGTAGTTGTTTGGCTCATAGTTGTTAGACTAATAACAGCCCTGACTCTGAAAACAGCGGTGAAAACGGCGCAACAGTGACAATGGTACTTCACTGGCCGATTACTTGGCCCCGGCTAACCCAATAGTCCTGAAGCCAATGAGCCTTTCAAGAGAGGTCAAAGACCAAGGGTCCTAGCATCATCCACTGCATAGAGGTTAGTCCTCCACAGGCACTCACCCAAAACTGTACATATCCACGAGTGCATCAGTATAAATGAAATTCTCGAATCATGCATCCTGGGCAATGAGTGAGTGGATATTTCAAGGATGCCTGTGAGTTTCCCTGTTCTGAGAAGCTAGAACTTTCAATCTCAGAAGGGGTGTCCCTGTTCTGATTCTTGCTCATCATGTAAAACAACAGATGTGGCGATTACAACAGATGTGGCGATTACAACTCCAGCTCCAGCATTTTAAAATTATTGTCCATGTGAAGTCCGTTAAGCTCCACTACCAGCAGGACCTGGAATAAATGGCCATGGGCTTGTTCCTCTGATAGATGGGTTTGACTACAAGAGTTTCATTATTGAACAGTGTGACAGTGTTAAATCTCACAGAATCGATTGTTGGACTTGTCAATTTTGCAACTGGGTGATGTGTGCCTCATGAGTTGCGCGTGACAGTTGTTGTGGTTGCTTTTTCTGTTGCGGTTCTGTGTCACCGCCCAGATGCGAGGCAAACAGATATTTATACAAGCAGACGCCGGGCTTTCACACTCAAACTAGAGGCTTACACGCACTAGTGGCTCACACACACACTAGAGACTCACACACACCACTACCCCATCAGGTTCTGGACCTGCTCATGTACTCTTGTCATGAACCATTGTTTGGTCAGAGTTGTTGAATGAATCTCTGGTGATTAATCTGAGAGATGGTCTCTTAAGTCATAGGTACTCTGTATTGCATTGCTCTAACTGGGTGTACTGGTGAATACTCATAATACTTATGTTCTTAACTCACCACTACATCAATCCCCTGAAGCTAGCATAGCCCTTTCACGGGCTTTTCGTTCTGAAAAATGCAACGCTCAAAAAAGCTAAAGACTTAAACCCGTAAACAATCCTTGCAATCCCGGCTGAGTTCAGCTAAATGAGTCTCTATCAGATCTGGTAGGTTACGTCCTCTCATCTGACCAATAGGAGTGAAGCCAAAGGGTGTCAATGCAGGTGAAATACTAACCCCACAAATGCAATTGGATATGCTAGATCCAGCCCCTTGACTCAGCCCCCAAAAGTCTTGTACTCTTGCAGCACTCTTTTGTCTCTAGATTATTTTATTTTTGCTTGTGAAATTTCATGTTTTGTTGCTCTGGAATTTCAGTTTAAGCTTCAGTCTTTTGCTCTAATGTCTCCTTATCTTTTTGTTGTCAAACTTTATTTAGATTAGGAATCTTAAATTGAGTATAAGGTTATCTCAAATAAACTTCCATTGTCCTATATTGTTTCATACCATGTAGTCCTGTAGTATGGACCCCGATAATATTCTTTCTTCACCCCCAAAAAAATGGGCCCATGTCTCATTAAATGAATCATTTTTGTATATAAACTACATGCTAATATGCAAGATTGCATTTAGGCATTTCCCTTTCGCATACGGCATCCCATCACGTCATCCTATGTGTGCTAATCCAGAATGGATATGCTAGACTAGCTACTAGATGCATTACATTCAACATGAGAGCAATGGCTAGTGTTGTAGATTCTTCGGTAATCGTCTGTATGAGACATTGGTTTAGGAAGCAAGGGGCAAGGGGCACCCAAGTATTAATTTCCCTGGTTACCAAATGCGGTAGTTTCCCATTCTGTCTCAAAGATAGTGCTATGGTGGGTTGCCCCACCATTGCCAAACCATGCAAGCATGCACATGCGGCCATGCGAGGTGGAACAAACAACATTAGATGTAACAATTAAGAATTAGGTTTTGTCATTGTCACTATAATCTACTGATTGCAACTTAATCCGAAAGCGGAACCACATGCGTTCATAGTGAGCAATCCGGGGTTACCCGAGTACAACTCGGGTTCCATGTTAGACAGTAGACTTTGTTTAAAACGTGCATATTGGTGGTGATATGAAATCGTTCGTATTCTACACTTTAGAGTTCATTTAGTCTATTGTATAACAACCTACTCGGAAACATTCTTTGTTAGTCATGTCAGTTAAATAACATCTGTACCATCATATCCTGTTCAGTTGGGTTTCTCTAGTTAACCATTTCCGAGTACTGACATGTAGTGTGTAAAAGGTTGATGTTCTACGGAATCAGAGTTCCGCGAGGTTGATGTTCTACGAAGTCAGTATCTGCGAAGTCAGTATCTGCGAAGTCAGTATCTGCGAAGTCAGTATCTGCGAAGTCAGTATCTGCGAAGTCAGTATCTGCAAAGTTCTCGTTGGTCTCTTCTTTGCCCCCGTCTTACAAAGAAGATGATTCACTTAATACTCCATTGTTTAATACAAATGCCAGTTCTTGTTCGTTAGTCTAAATGTTAATGCAACGCAAGGCATTTGTAAAATTCGACGCTGGTATTGCATGATTACGGGTTCTTGGTATCACAATGTATCTTTCTCTCAAACATCGCTTGTCTTCATTCTTTATGTTTGAGATTGGTTTCGAACAAAACTTAAAGGGAAACTCGGACTAAAAGTGTCGTCGATTATTGTCGGATGTATGACTTTTGGGTCTACCAATAGTTGATTGGTGATGAAGATCGAGCTCGGGAAGGCCACGTATGGTTTCAACTTTGAATTGGTCTAAGTGTAAATGGTCTTTTTCCTTGTAGCAAAACCCTGGTATACAGAAAACACGGTAATCTCCGAGCATTCTGCTCTACAATGGTTTACAGCTAAGTTTTCTTTGTCATGATTCTATTGAATACTCTGCTTTTACCAGAACGACTACTAAAAGTACCGTTTTCATCTTAGCTCTTCAGTCAGCTTGGCAAGCTGCAATGGTAATGCAATCTCAGCTGAATATTGCAGGCTTCATGATATCAACATGCACATGAAGAATATGCTTGAGGCGGGGTAGTCCAACAATACGGCCCTGAAATAAATTCTTTCTGCAGAGAATTACTCCTTACATTCATGTTTCTGGTGGTTTTTTCAATTTAATCAAGTGACCAAAGTTATCTTCTTGTCACAGTTACATTTCAAAAACAAGTGCCCGTGCAAATCTCCTTTCTTAGTTGATAATCATATGGTCGTGCTTTGTTTAATGGCTGGTTCAGCTCAGGGTGGGAGACTGCATGTCACTGCCTTCATTAACTCGAAGAAAGACAAAAGAAAACGTGTTTGAAGAGTTGTTGTTGGAAATTCCATTCAACATGAGTCTTGTCGTATTCTAGAGTTGTCGTATTCTAGAGTTGTCGTATTCTAGAGTACAGTATTTACAGATATGCGTATCTTCAGCTGTGCAGGGAAGATACCACTTGAATATGCTACGTGTTAGCTTGCAGAGTTTGACTTGAGTTTGAAGTTCACAAATGTACAAGATTTATGCTGCCTTCATGAAAACATACAGATCTTTCACAGAAAACCCACAAAGCTATATTCATCTTTGTGCCTTCATACGTTGCTGATAACTTTTGGAGATTGAAGAGTTGGCCACTCATGCTAGATTATTGCTTAATTGATAATACCATACCCCGTACGGATAGTCGACCAGTTACATATTACGTAAATGAGACTCGTATTAGATCTGCTCGTATCAACACAAATGGAGTTCTGAGTCTAATGAAAAACGAGCTAACAATAATCATTTTGGATATTCGTAAGGCTGATATTAGATGACGTTGAAGTTTCTTTGAATGGTCAAGTTTGCGAGTCCCGATGAAAGTAGACTAGTGGTATTAGCCAGATATTCTGTGAATTCTATTATGGCGGTGGGGAAGAGAAAGACTGGTCTTTGTGATTTCCTTTTCTCTCATACAAGTAATGAATCTACCACAATGCACTGTTATTTTATAATGACAAGTTGGTTTTCGGAAGGACTTTCTTGTGTTTCAGTTTGGTGGCATCGTAAGTGAGTAAGTGAGAAATATATTCTCAGTGTATTCCCAATGGGTGAGCTCGTCGGAACTCCCTTCTCCAAACAATTTGCGTAAGTAATGCTGATAATATTACTTAATGTCTGATTTTCAACTGTAGGCAGATTTCCGAAAAATATAACAATAGAAAATAAAAAATTAATATCTTCATAGCAATCTGCAGCATTGCTGATAAGTTAGCAGCAATCTGTAGCATTGATACTGGTTAATAAAACTCTCTGAGAAACCAATTTTCAACCAAATTGCCACATTTTAATTGATTCTTTTTCTCTTTCATCATTTCACTATCCACTCGCTTGCTTGCTATTAGATTGCTGTAGTCAGCAAGTGTCTCAAGATCATATGCACTGAAGCAGCCAAACTTCAAAAGAAGCTTAATAGAAGCCTCGTGACAAGTTCTAACTGAAGCCTAACCATACTACACAGTTGCTTATTGTCAGATATCATACAAACGGAACCGATTCGCTTAGGCCTGTCCAGCGTATGCTCCAGATTGTCGTCTTAATCAAAGATTTGCGGCTGGGCTCACACAAAGATCGTGGGTATGTCGAGCATTCGATAGATGATTTCCAAACTCAACCGACCTCGATGGTCTTGAATTAATTAGTATCAGTTGACAATGGAACCATGTCAAGGGTATGTTTAGGCCCTTCCTAATTGGGATGTTTACAAACAAATTAAGATTTAAGGTTGCGTTGCATATTCCAAAACCACACATTCTTGTTCCCAAACGGGACGAAGGTTATTGCAATTAAGGTTTTGTGCGAATAAAATACATTAGTGCTAGAGAATTAAATTGTAGAAAAGGGGCATGTAAGAAGTCGGGTATTATCATGCTTAGAAGTTGGCAAAAAGGGTGGGGGGGGTGTAAAAATAGCACTTTGTTTTGTAATCAAAGATTGTGGGTTATTGGTTGGTTGTTTGTGAGTGAGTCGTGTGGGCTATTGTACATTATGGGGCCAGCGCAACTGCAGTGGTGTTGTTGGTCTTACGCGAAGTTCTGAAGAAGCGGTTAGCTTTGGGTTGTTTGGGTTCGGTGGCGGCAAACGAATCATGCTTGGTTAGTAGCGGCATATGGACCCAACTACCACACCGCCCATGTCATCTAATTGCACAATCAAAAACAAGAAAAATCTAGCATAAAACAAATTAGTAACTCACCTTGGAGGAATTCTTTCGAGAGCAGCAAGCAAAAGCCAGCAGTACCAGGGTCAACAGAAGCAGTGCCTCAGTAGTCCAGATCCACGCAAACATCTTTGTGCCAACCTTGGCGTCGGTGAAGGCGTTTCGGGCCTGCACAAAACAGGCGGTGGATAGAGCAGAACCAGCGGACCAGAAAATCAACGAAATGACAAGCGAGGTGACGGCCAAGGCTGCACCCAGTCGGGAACACAAAGCCAGCAGTGACACAAACAGAGTCACCACGGTGAAGAAAATCGAAATGAGGTAGAAGGGCCAGGCAAACCGGGTCATGTAGAACCACTTGTTGGTGCCAATAAAGTCCTCAGGCACGCCCTCCTCGGTTCCAAAGTTTCGAACAGGGTCAAAGGGGAAGTCAGCCTCGTTCTTGGAGCAATTGACGTTTCGGTCATCAGCCACCTCGCAGAAGTTGTAGGTCGTCCATCGGGTGACACTGGGGGCGCCAGGGATGGCGGAGGTATCGGCCTCGAGCCAGTAAAACTGATTCAGAGGGGTGGTCTCTGTGGCGCCAGCAAGGAGAACAAAGAATGAGAGCAGGGTAGCACCTGCCAGAAACAGGATACTGAGAGCACAAGCCAGATTTCTGAAGGCCATGTTAAACGTACTGTATGTTAGGGGTGTGGTGGAAGAGAAAATGCAAGTAGGGAGAGGGGGATTTTATTTACATGGTTGCACTTGCCATCAAGGTTTGGGCTACTGTCGGTTTTGGCTAAGTTTAATTTTCTTTGTTTGCCAAACAGCAATCAGCGAAGCCTGAGCTTATTTGATGTTGTGGGGGGGGTTGGAGCGTTGAGGAGATGTATTTTTTTGTGGTATAATGGAAGATTACATGGGCTTTGTCATCTGAATTCATCAATTAGCTCCACTCTCGGTTTCGTTTCATTGGTTATTATCCCATGGCCTCATCTAGCAATATTTCAAACCCTATTAGCCTTACCTTGCCCAAATAGGCAATGGGGTTACCCGGCCCAGCTGTCGATCTATTTGTGTTTTGACTACCAGGGGGAATCAACAGGTGCGGTTTTTTTGGAGCTTCTTCTTTGTGTTTGTCTTCGTGATGATACTACACTTGTAATTATCTGCATTTTGTGTTCCATGATAATATTCTGTGTGGTTTATTTTCACAGGTTACAAATTGGCTCTGCTTGGCAACTACAACACATGATACAAACAGCTGACCATAGCAACTTTGTTACAATGCAATTGTTGGCGGCAGGGGCGGTTTGATTTTCGCGTTGCCTTGGCTACCGTGATTATCCAAACACTGTATTATTACTTTCCGCTTGTTTTTTCCATGTTTATCACCAGCAACCCACTCAATGAAATGGGATGATGGGTGGTTTTAAGGTTGCCTCTTGGGGCCCACTATACAGTGTATCATGCACACTTTAACGAGAGCAATGTTGTCGTGGTAACTGCCGAACCTTGCACATTTTTTTGTGGCATAAAAACCAAAAACCGCAATCTTGTGAACACTTTTTAGTACAAGTATTCAGTAATTTCTTTCCAGAGGTAGACTTTTGTTAATTGGTATTTTTTCTTATGCCTCCCGGACCAAGCCTCGTCACATGCGGCGAGATACACAACTGCACGTCACTGTGCAGAAGATGATGGTTATTTGCTAGCAACATACAAGGTAGACAGAGCAATGGCTGTGATAATGCGCAGACGGTATATTTACCAATTCAGCAGATGTGATGACACAATCGTTCTTCTCTAATTACAGAACGTGTTTAATGAAGGCTGTATTATGTACAGCACGCGTGTCGACTGGTAGCGCCATCTCAACCCACTGGGCAGTGTTGGAGCTGCAGGAGAGCTGCGTGTGGATTATTATTTCCAATGAACGGTATTGTATTATCAAAGTTTATTTGGAGTCGTTTCCCTGGCAACCATTCACCAAGTAGTCATGAATGCAGTATTTAGTAAAAGAAGGAACTTGCATATGCTGGTGAACTCCAGAGACGCCAGAGACGCCAGAGACACTGCTCACTGAGGTGATGTCTCGAAAACATTCAGCAATACATCTAGAAAGCTCTAGAACTCTGGAGCTCTCTACACACACTCTAAAGCGCAACTAAATAAGGTAACATGGCAGAGGTGTAATTGTGTAATTATGAACTAATCAATTCAATTGTTTCTTGATACATGTCCTACTGGTTATTTGTTCCAGTTCCAACAAAGTTAGTTCTAAAAGGTTAATTATTTAGACTTGAACGTGTCTCATAAATACGATACAAGTAGAAGGAAACACATGACTATAAAGGTTGGAGGGAATTGAAAATAGTTGCGAAAGTTGGTTCTTGGTTTTAATTGACACAAACAGCCTCTCTTGATTTGGAACTTGGGAAACCCTATTTCATTAATATATGTACTGGCTAAATGGATATCATATAGCGTTTAGTTTGAAAAAAACATAATTAATTTTCCAGTTTCTGATAGTCTTCTCTTCAAGTTCTCCAGGGTTACAAACATCACCTATTTCTTAGCTCATTTACACCAACTAACATATTGTCATTGTATGAACTTCAACTTTACTCTCAAAGTAAGACAAAACAATAGAGTTGATGTGGATACTCGTGATTTGATACTCGTGATTTGATATTGGTGATTTGATACTCGTGATTTGATATTCAATTTTCTTACAAATGCGAAAACTTCCATAATTTCATCTTTGGTCGCGATCACTAATGCATCAAACGGTGACACTCTTAACCCTACATGAATTGGATACGAAGGTTACCGGAACCGTGAGTCGGAGATTAATAGTTACACTTGACAGAAATTTGGTGCTAGTACTAGAGCTATCAAACAACGGACAATGAGCGCGTGGTTTCATATCTTTCAGAGATCCCCAAGAGTACGGAGTTGGATCCAGCATGCGACGTTTCCATGACCTTGCAACTAGTTAATTACACTATCTCATGAGAAAGTTAGCCATGTGATAACGTTAAGCTATCTTCAAGATTGAATCCTGATCATAACGGTTGTGAATAAAGCGTCAGTGCTGCAGGGGGCTTATACTCAACTTCTGAGAACTATGCTTGGAAATCAGAGTTGGATCAAACCAGTTATTATTTTGCTTATTGATATGAAGTTGGATTTCCTTGCTATATACAAAGGGGAACTCGGATCCCCAACTATGCGACTGTATCTGCAAATGTCAACCATGTCAACCAGATAGGAACAAATCTAACGACACCGTTTCCTATGGCATTTTTCAGAAACGATCAATAATCGAAAAAGTGAAATAACCAAGAAACTGTATTGGACCAGAACCGAACAAGAAATCTGAGGAACTTTACCGAGAAACCGAGAAACCAAAGTTGCCTCGGATGGAGACCAAAGAACGGACTTGGGCTTTGTATCTTTGAAACAAAAGGTTGTACGATTATCAAACAAAAAGATCAAACAATGCTAGTAAGTCACGTATTTGAGAATGCTCAGCCACCCTAGGCCAATGAGGAAGTGGACAAAGACTTATGGTGCCGTTTATTTTCCAAACAGTAACCGATATCTATTTTTACCCCTGGAATCTCGTTGAATTCGTTGAGCTGAGAACGGCTTTATTTTATTTTAGAGCCGTTTGTACATTCAGGGTCATGTCGCCTTAACCAATGACCAGATCTAGCAATTGCGTCATTGCCAAGCCAATTGCACAATTGATTTAGAGATATAGCCCTCAGTTAGGCCAGTTTTTCACACGGCAACAATAGCAACAATAATCAACGCTAGATTCTCCCCTCGTCAAAGTCCGATAACTAGTCCGAAACTGAAACCTCAACAAAGTGAGACCTGTTAAAGTTAAGAGTAGAGTTTAAATTAGAGTTTTAAAAATAAAATATTAAAGTTTAACGAGAAAAAATACTGCTGAAAACCAACAATAGATGAAATGAGGTGATTCTAAAGAGAAATGATAAGGGAAACTAGTTAAATTTTTTACTAAACTGTTGTGACCCATTTTTGTCATGGTCTGTTAGTTAACCATTTCAGCATGAAAAAAACACAGACTGATATGCAATCACAAAAGACTCAATGATTAATGACTCAGAGAGAGTTTTCATGCTGAGTCGAGAGTCAAAAAAAATTAATATACGTATTCACATTGTAAGCCGTACCTCTAATGAACTAGCCACAATACAAAGAGATATTTTTTTTACGAACGACATGCGCATTCTGTGCATTGTTCGAGACGTCATGGTGCCGAGAGTCAAACTAGCAGTCCCAAACCTTAAATGGCTCGGACTCCGATAAAGAACTCCGAACAGGACTCCGATAGGGACCCAACGCATTGTGGACTCCGATATTCATTCAAAGTCTCCGATGGTTTAAAGTAGCATACATGATAGAAATGACGTCACTCAATAATGGTAGAATGTAACGTGCACAAAGCTCATCAGAAATATATGTCCTGCTCCTGGCTCCTGTTTAGTAATACAATTTGGAGACAGGAGGGTAAAAAAAATAAAAACACGTGCATAAAGAAAGATTGCAAATGAGCAAATCAGCTGACTTGGAATGTCACAGAACATTCACATTCAATTATGAAAAGTTGAACTGCAAAATTCTTTGCTATTTTTGCTCTACTAGATTCTCAACAAAACCTTATTTCAAACTCCGACTTTTTTCGTATATGAACGGTAATGCAACCTTCTGCATGGACTTGGTTCATTTTCCAAGCCGCACAAGAAAATGAGGGGAGAAAGAAACAAATGTTTCAAAAAATCACGTTCATGGGTCTGAAATGCAACAAAAAGATCGTTTATCATGATTTATTTGATAATTCAAGGTACCTTTGATAAGTTGAAAACTACCCATACCCGTACTCTAAATGCCATACTTCTGGTACCTGTCTAATATGAAAAAAAAAACTCACTAAAGCAAGAAAACAGTTAATTTGTGAAGGAGCAGTGCTGCACATCCAGAGTTTCGCCCCGCACCAAGGAGCGTGCATGACAGGTTGCTTTTACTTTGACCTTGTAAGCATGGGGATAAAATCGCGCAACTTCAAAAAACTAAAAGTGGAACTCAAACCAACCCCACTTTTTACATATTTGGCTGTTTTATTGGTTGCCAGTTTAACTCAGGACAGCTCACCCGCTTCGTATCCCGGACATTTAGCTCTCTCCGTTGGTTCCCAGTTGGGCGAACCAGTATGCATTGTGTTGAGCTTGGTACGTTTGAACTCTTGCAACTGTAAGCGAATTGCTTTAGTTCTTTGTTCCGTTTTTGTGACGTGGCTGTTTTCTGACTGTATTTGATAGGAGCAAGTTCTGTTCTGTTGCTTGTACAATTAAATTAATCTGCCAACTGTGTAGAAGAGCCCCAAGGTTCACCAAAATACTCCCTTCCATGCTCATCAACTGCGTAAAAGTTCTATACATTCAGAAACAGTCTACGGCATTCTCGAACATCCACATGCTTTCGTGGCCTCTGGTCGGAAAAAAAAGGAACCAGTGAGGGGAAATGACTAACAATGTATGGATACCATAACAAGCAGTATGGCTGCTTGGTTTATTGTCTGAAGGTGACTTTCTATTTTCTTTATTGGGGCTTGTAGGTTGGTCTCTTGTCCTCGTCGGGGTCCGAAAGTAGGTTTCCGGGCTTGAACACCAATCATTATTTAAGATTTAGAATTTCTCAGATAATATCTGTCATTTACGTATTAATACCAGCGTCTGTACATATAATATGGTCATTATTATTAGTGAAGTTCATTTTTCATGATTTAATTTATCCCATTGTTGTTCTTTTTCTTGTTACTCAGCTGTTCAATTTTGTTACCTCCCAACAGTTAATGCCGTGTGTGCATTTCGTTTTGGTTTAAACTTTTCGTGTCAACATGCGGGCTTTGCTTATTCAAATTTCATTTTCGTTGCATATTCGCTTTTCGTTTTTTTCGTCTCTTGTTTCTTTATCTAGTTTCACCTTATGGTTCAAATGAATGCAATAGGGTTCAAGTGGGGACAACCAATAGGACTCAAGGAACATTTAGGGCAATAATCCACATTTACACCTTTGCTTTTTTTAGTATTCTTTTTTAGCAAACATTTCTGTGTCGTTTGGCAGTAGTTATAATCAAATTTTCACAAAAGGTTTCTTCTTCTATTGTCTTCTATACTTGACTCTTCGTATACTTGGATAATGAAATAGCTAGTTAAATGTAATAAGAGTTTGTATATTTTTCGTTTTTTTTTTTTGCTTCTTCAAATTTCTTTGTCTAGTCTTTGCTTCTTATGTTCTTTGCTTGTAACCTTTTTCCATTTGTTTGTTGGATTGTTTATTTCTTTGTTCCCACATCAGGATATATTACCTTCTATGCTCGACGTGTGTGCCCTAACCCTAGACTGGCTTTCTATTTTGAGAGGAAATGAGGGGAAGTATTGAAACTTAAATTGGGCTGCAGTTCCCAAATAGGAATGGTGTGCAGCCTAGCTCCGAAATATTAGAGCTGTAAATTCAGCAACTACACAAGTGACGTGATCAATAAGGTCTACGCGGATCATCTAGATCACAGATAAATTATTATTGACCTGATTAACCTCATATGACGAGATATTTCCATAGTGGGTGAAGTAACTTTATTTTCAACAAACAAACTTTAACCTACGACATTGGAAGCAAAAGGTGTCATCAAAGAAAGAGGGGGCAAAGTAAGGATGTGTGAAAGGAGGAGGACGAGACAGAAGGGGCACATCTAAAAACTATCGAGAGCAAATAGAGGGGCTTCAACTGGTCAATTCGTGTGGGGTAGATTAACGAGGGTGCAAATTGGAGTACCACTCTTGCTCTCAATTGATTTGATTAAGCAAGCTAATATAGTATAGTCTCTTTTTGTTAGTTCAGGAACAGTGGTTTTGCTTGGTGTTAGAAAATGACGTAGCAGTCTCACAAATCCCTCATTTCTTGACTCGCTCAAGTCTCAGGTCATCATTCATTTTAGGAAGCCATTGGTGGGATAGTATTTACCACGTCACATCATTGAGGTCCTGGCTTTCCGGATATCTTATTCTCAATCAGTAAGACAAGATAAGACCACCCCATCATCGTTTTTCCCCCGCAGTAGTTGCACTAACCGTTCCTGGCGAGACGGCACCAAAGTAAAAAAAAAATCTCCATTCAATTGGTTCATTTGATTTCGAAACATTCCTTTCCTTTCTTGAAGACCCTGACAGGAACGCAGATGCAAACGGGTCAAACTACTGTGATTTTCTGTCTACTGTGACGGTTGGCTACGAGGTACATACATTCCAGAACACTGGTGAGAGTCAAGCCACAGGATTTTTTTTTGTCCTTATTTTTTTGTCCTTTTTTTTTTTTTTTTCAGTTTTCTTTTTCTTTTTTCTTCATGTATTTGGGCTTTGGAGACAAAAACGCAAAAATCAAAAATCATAATTTTGATGACGACAATTAATCGCCCCCTAATTTCCCCACCTCCATCTTTTGTCTCTTTGTAATGTCTTTCCCTATTCCCCCCATGACTGTCTCTGTCTCTTTCCCCTCTTTTCCGAGTCATCAGTGATTTCCCCCAGTATTATTATAATTTTTTCCACCTCCCAGCCAATATTCATCCCTCTTCACTTTTTTTTTCTAATTTTTTTGCATACTTGTCACCTGCCAAAGTACGGCTATTCCTTCTCATAGACTGTGGCTGATGTGGCGCTTTCACGCACCAACCACTGCTTACCTGCAACTGGAGTTCTCATGTATGAACCAAAATAAAGTTTGTACCATCACACCATTTCTGACGGTCGACCGCATTAAGTTCAAACTTTAGAACCCAATCTAGAACCCTGCAGATGACCACAAGCTATTAATATTAAGTTTGATACCTAAAAATGTATTCAGACTCACAATCATAGCTCCCTTCTAAACAGTTGTTAAATGTTTGGCTGGATTGCGAGTGGAATGATGGTATCTAATGTACATGTCGACAAACCGCTTGTGCTGCAAACTATGCATAGAGTTTTTTTAACCCTCATTATTAGCTCGGGCTTTGTTTGCAGTTATGGTCATTGTTTTTGCTGCACCGTATTGTTTCTTTGTTCAATTTTTAGGTTTCCATATTTCTTTGTAAATGAATCTTGAGCATATTACTGAACACTCTTGCTTGTACGCTGCTTGGTCAAGTCGAGTGCATACATTCTGGATATTGAGGAGAGATAATTCATGATCTGAAGTTAAAAAGATTTACTAGATTCCGTGTTTTGTTTTTGCTGTTCATTTTAGAATAGTTTTTTTGCAAGGAGATTGGGGCTGGAAAGTCATTTAATAAGGAAAGAGGAGTTTGAAATTAAGGTTTATACATTAAGTTCAAATGACTTTTCGATTTGTTATTGCTTTTGTGCGGTTATGATGCTTGTTGCTGTAATAACATCGCTCCACAAAGTGTTTGAAAAAGTATAATTTATGCAAGATAGTAAAAGCACTTATAAAAAGACGGTGGTCACCACCATGGATGTTTCAGTAAGGCCAGCCATAACCAGCCAACAACCACTCACCAACCCACAGATACAATGCTGCACGATTTCTTGGTTGTCCCTAACATGAATGACTTCCCTGAGTTGGACTGTGACCAACAACAGAACGCGCATCATAGCCACTCCATGAACAATCTGTGTAATGGATACGAAACATATGCTCAAGCAATGGCACCCACAATGCCTGAAGCCGACTTTGGATACTACTCCACCGCAGCTACTGATCCATACTACACATACAAGAACACAGGAGGGCTTGGTCTCGAGGATGTGGTGTTTCCTTCGGTGCTATCCCCTGCCATGTCCTCAGATAGCGCTTCCCCCAGCCATGAAGCCCAGGACGTGTTTGAGTCGTCCTCATATCAATATCCTCTGATGGAGCAGGTGACACCTGTTGAGGAGGTTTTCAAATCGACACTTATGGAGGAGGCATACAACAAGGAGCTCAAAGCAGCAGCTGCACTGCAGCCAATTGACTCGCTCATGACGCTTCCTCTGGTGACCAGCCCCGTCCCAATTGCTAACCCACCCTCGCCATTACACAACTACAGCCACAGCCACAGCCACAGCTCACCAGAATCATCGGGGTGTGGCTCGGAGTCCGACGAGGAAGAAGAAGTGTCGCTGGACGACGCCCCATCAGCTAACGGAGTGCTCTTCAAGGAACTGTCGCCTGAGGAGCAGCTCAAATACAAAAAATACCACTGCCCTGTGTGCAAGAAATACTTCCGACGAGACTTGCCTCGACATTTGCGGATCCACCAGCGGGTCGCCCGGTTTGTGTGTCCTTACCCCCGTGATCAATGCTCTCATAAACGTGGCCAGTTCAACCGGCCCTACGACTACAAAAAACACCTGTTGCATTCGCATTTCCAGTTTGATGAGCCCAAGCTGGTGCGAGGTTTCCGGGTCCTCAAGTCCAAGCTCAGCCACTATGGTACCTGCAACTGTGGCAAGCGGTTCCGGGCCGACAAGTGGTTGGACGACCACGTTATGAAGTGTGTTTCCCATCATTAATGATCAGTATGGATCACCGTATTTATTGTATATATTTATCACGAATAGACGGAGGAGAAGATTATGAAAAGTAATGTGTAACGGTAGTTGATCTGTAGATCTTATTCTGACGATCTTATTCTGACGATCTGACGATCTTATTCTGACGATCTGTAGATCTTATTGCGACGATCAGTAGATCACAGGTCTCAGACGATCCTGGATCAATTAATCTGTTTTGCTATCAATCTGGTTTCCTTATCTGCCAGCCGGGTAACCCCACATATGTAGTGTTTGGTGTTCCACAGCAAATGCGGCATTTATTGGTTATTAAAAGTTAAAAATGATGCATTGAACTATTTCAGATTTGGTCAGAAACCGTTTAATTTTGCTCAGACGGATTCGGATGACACAAAACAAATCAGGAGAAACCCCTGTTTGTGTAACATGTCTGGCTCGCCAATATTACCCTTGCGAGCTTACTCAATGTTTCATTGTCTCCCCACCATTATGTGACATGCACGACCTGCATCAGCTCATAGGACAAAACAAAAGGGTGGGGATGATCCCAGATTATAGTACTGTGGGGAAACACGCGTGTACGTAGTATTTGTTGCCGCACACAACCCATGTGATCCTTAGGTAGTGGCACCACAAAGGTTCTTAACCCCTCGTATCCAACCATAATTGTTTGAGATAACACTAGCGAGATAAGAGGGAGGTGTGGCGTTGCAACAGAAGATGACACGGTGTGGCGTTGTGGCTGTTGACAATGAAACCGTCATTCATGGTCTACTGCTACCATCCATGGCCCACATGCTACCAGGTCGAGAGTGTCAATCAATGAAACTGTTTCTTTATCCTGACATGTGACTAAAGTTATGGTGACAAAAGTCTAAGTCTATTTCATATGCCGCAAAGTTCACCCACTAGCTAGCCTCCTTTGGTGCATCTTATTATTGCAGATAATTAATATAAGCGATATTATTAAAGCAAAACCAATAATATTATGATAGCTACAGGGAGTGCATAATAAATTGACGCAAACACAAAGCCGACCCCAATGACCACAAACCAAACAAGGGGCTTCACAAACCCGATCAAACATGGCTTCTAGCGCTTTTACAAAACTAACTTAAGGTATGTCGCCATTTGGGGAATGTGGGGATTCCGCGGTCTTGGCACACAACTAAAGTGTCACTAGCGATGCAAGCATGCACCACGACATGAGCTGACGTGGAGGTTCGGGAACAATACCGGAGTAAGTCTTGTGCCGTAGTCCGCAGCGGACACAAACTGTTCACCTTTCTTGGCACGCCAGCCCACAAAGACTTTCCTTGTGAGTTAGTATAGTCTTGGCCAACACAACTGCTAGGCCGCTAGCTCATGTGTCTTTATGGCATTAATAAGCGATAGTTCTAGGGCTGGAGAAAAGGCATCAGCCACAGTCACAAGCCAAGTGTCATAAGCCAAGTGTCATAATCGCCATGACAATAGCATAATGTTCTGTACACAATTTGCATCAATCGATAGCCTTGGTTGCATAGGCAAGGCAATCTGAACGCACAAGTAGCCAATCATTAGTCGTATCTCGAAACACTCACATACTTACCCGACAATTGGTTGTGGCTGTGCCTGGCGCACCATTCGCGCACCATTCGCGCAGCGTTCGATGCACATATCTCAATTTGAGAGCACAAAATGACTGTCAAGAACCTTACCTATAGATGATGTCTCTTTGTGTATTCCAAGCTTGGATGTCTCCACTCGCGGCTTTGTCTTGCAGAAACAACGTATCGCTTGAAACTACCTCATCTCTGTACTTTGCAGATATGCAACAATACGAGCCCTAATGAGCGATATTAAGCTGTTATTGGATTGGTTCCGATTCGGCAGAGACAGACACAGAACACTAGGAAACCGATTCGGCCGAGACAGACACAGAACCCTAGGTAACCCAAGAGAGAAGAGAGAGTTTTGGTAGTTGTTAAACATGTGGAAATACATTGTTCATAGATCCAAAGATGGCGTTTGATGAGGATGACTCTATTGTGGACTCTATAGATGGAAAACAACCGGTGAATGGTAAATCTCTTGAATTATCAACTCTAGAATCTATTTGTGTTCCGCTAGATGATGCAGTGTTCTTTTTCTGCATAACTGGGGAGCTATTGCGAGGAGATACAACTTGGCTGGTCTAAATGTGAGTATTTGAGTATTTGAGAGTTGTGAGAATCTTTTCACCAGGCTGCAACTTTCAACTCTTCCACAGACTCCACCAAGCTGCAACTTTCAACTCTACCACTCTAAGAGTGACGCTCATGAAGCAGAAGTACGCTAGTTAGCTGGCAGCTATTCCTGACTTGGCTGCATTTGGTACTTCTCTCAAATCCTCTAGTGCTGTGACTCTCACCGAGTTCGAGACAGAGTTTGTTGTTACTGATGTTAAACACATTTACTCCAGCCATGTGGTTCTGAAGTACGATATTCACAACACTCTTCCCGATGCTCAGTAATGTGTCTGTGCACTGATGAGAGTGAAGATTTTGTAGAGGAGTTCATTCTGCCCATTGATGAGCTTGGTCCTGACTCTCATGGCACTGTCCGCTTGGGAAGGAATTGCTACTGAGGAGGTTGTTGAACAGGGTGTTTTAACTCTGATCACGTCTCCTTTCCATCTACCGATTCCACCAATGCTACGCCCTATACAACACTGCCACTCTCATCATTCTACTCTGTATAGCGATTACTAGAAGTGCTGCAAACTTTCCAAGCCCTAGCAGTCTGGCTGCGAACTTCTCAAATCTTCTAACTCAGAGAGAGACAGCTCAGATGGATGCTGAATCCACAGAAGAGACCAGAAGGGGCAAAACCAGACTGCTGGGCAACAGCGAGCTCGGAGTTGTATCAGAAATCCAGCTACTCCAGAAATCCAGCTACTCCAGAAATCCAGCTACTCCAGAAACCCAGCGAGTCCACCAGGAAATGTCGTCTTGAGAAGGAGGAACGTTCTGCGAATACTCAGATTTCTCGGCACGGGCGTCTGAGGGAGTCACATTCCCGTCAACGGAGTCAATTGTCAACGCAGCCATATTTTTCAACAGATTCAATTCTTGTTCGTCAACACGAGACGTCTGTCCGGCTGGTTCACGACCATGCAGCATAAAGGATGAAGTGTACATGCCATTTCTACTATCGTTAATTATTGTTTTGTAGGCTTTCTCAGGATGAAAACAGTCTAACAGTCTAACCAGATAACTTTCTGTCAAGTCCTTTGTGTCTTGGATCTCACCAGCGAAACCAGAAGCTGAAGTTCCATTCACTTGTGACCGCTGAAAACATACGGAAGGATTAGTCTTCACGCCCAGACGTCTTCAAGGTAAACGACCTCTAGTTGATGGAATGTCGATACCGGAAGTCGGCAATATCGCTTGTCTCTAGAGACCATTCTACAAGCATTTCTTCCTGCTGTCAATGCTAACGAATGGATTCCTTCCCAGTGCTCTTCGTAAACTCAACACTAACAAGCCTTCTCAGTATGGAACCCATTCCATGCCCAACTCGGCTGACACTGAGAGAGTATCGACTCTGATGCCCCTCTTCTCGCCAGCACCAGTTGAATTGAGGTCACTTGTAGAAAATGGCGATCCTCTTGCAATACTTTCTAACGACTATCAGCTTCAGATTGTGATTTCGGGAACTGAACTCCATCCAGTCCAGAAGAAGGCACAGGATTATTCTATGAGATGAGTCGGAACGAGGGGATAAGTTTTCTTTATCGGAGTGGTTCTGGAGAAAACACCAGCATTCAACGTAGAGGACTTGTCTGATGATTCTGATGACACCGATGGCTCAAAAAGAGGAAGAATGTTCGGTCAATGTCTACAGATGAGGAACGTAAACGACGACGAGAGAATCGATCTACTGAGCCAGCTTCAAGGTTTTACGGTTATGTTGGTCTGAAATTGACATTGCGAGAAAGAAGATGATCTGTGAGCGACCTTAGAGAAGAGGCAGAGGCTCCAAGTTATTGGTGGCAATAAAAACGAAGAAGAGACAACTTTGACTAACTAAACCGCGTCAAATATTGTTTTTCTACGGTGTTTATTCTCAATCTCCATAAAGGTGATGATCAGGTGATGGCTCAAAAGGAATTGAGAACACAACTGCAATAGTCGCCTTCTGATCCAAACGAAGATTATCAATGAATAACGACTGCAGTTCAGACGGAGCTTTATTGACTCGTTAAGAAATAACCATCTTGGAAGCGTAACTTACAATGGTTCAATTTGATGGAGATGACTATAACGACAACTCCACTGGCCCCAACTGTCCATACGTATCGTCAGTAAAATTCAAATCCAGTCATATGAATCAGGGATCATTATTGACGTGACGCTATTGAAGATCTGACTCCAGCTCTCACTGAAGCTTGACCTAGTCATCCATTTTCACGTTCAATCTGGCTGTTCAATTGGTTCTGAAATGTCTACATAATCAGAACTTGAAGAATCAACTGATCCCGCTTCAGGTGCAGCCATCACAGAAGAATCGTCTCGAAAAGACAATCACTTATCTCGCTTTTGGGTTTATCCACTAGCTCGGCAAGATTTTGTAGATTATCTCTCCTTTTCGCACTTGATTTTCTCCTTCGACCGTTATGACGCTTACGAGACGGTGCCACGTCCTAATGTTCGTTCATCAACTTGCCTAGCGATGTCAACATTGTTTTCCTCACGGATTTGTTTGGTTGATCAGACGTTTTCATCGGTGCTTTTTCATCGGTGCTGTGAAAACCAGTCTCGTGGCATCCCCAAGGGTTTGCCTGCTGTTAAAAGCTCAGTATTGGGCCCACGGGGAGTGGCTCACTATTACGATACCTGGCAGGAGTAAGTGCGACGCGGTCTGGAGTTGTTCAATTCTTTCCGACATTTCTCTTACTGTCCACCTTTGATGGGGTCCTGGAACTAATTACCTGAGTTAACAACAAGTTCACTTTGAACATTATCACTTTCGTATCCGGTAGGGTTTGCATCGCTGTTTGAGTGTATTCCCCCAAAATGGATGCTGGTTTTTTGTTCTATCGAAACCTGGTAACGTAATAGGAGCAGGTTCACTCATAGAAACATTAAAGCAATCTATCTCGGAGCATGCGACAATGGAATCCGTCTTAGGGAAACACTTCCAGCTAGGTTTAAACCATCACCAATTTCTACAAAGATGACGAAATTAACCATTCATTGATCTACTATCCAGCAGATGATGGGGAGTCTGTAGCTTCTCAAATCTGCAGCTTCTCAAATCTGAGCTCCTCAAATTCTCACAAATGTCTCGAACCTGAACTTGGTAGGAGGAAGTGATATGGCGATTTGCAGCAATGTCTTCAGCAGACCTTGCCAATCAACAAACCAGTGTCTTGTTTCAGCCAATCAATATCTGCATGGTAAGCTTACTCTAAGTGAGACCTATGGTTTTTGAAACTGTCGCCACATGAGAAGGATACTGAACAGAATTGCTACAGACCTAGCGTAAACCTCTTCCCTATCATTGCCACACGCTCACGCTAAACTTTCCTAGCATGCATTAATAGGGCCTCTCTTCATACGAGTAGGGTTATAATGGATCTATAATGGACCAACAATGAGATCTATTCATAAAAGTAGAGTTCATACCCAAGATAAGCACATAAGCAGGTACAAGCTGAGACAATGTGGTTTGCTACTGCGGTCACTTTGAAACATGAGTTCTGAAACATCCAATCCAATCCAATAACCGAAGAAAGAGAAAATTTGAATCTTGTAAGGGTTTCAACTTAATCGACGAACTTGAATGTCTTACAATAGGTGATAAGTGGTTTGCTGTTAGATTATTAAGGTCCTCTCAGATGTCTCATGAATTGTTTGATTGAGGTAAGCTCTAGAGGAGTTTTACAGACACGGAAATGCCATAGAGTTGTGTCTCAAGTCAGCTTCGTCCATTTCCTCCAACTGACTGACATCAACAAATCGTTCAAGCCTGTTATAGAAAGACCTTCGCAATGTTTCTCTTGAACCTACTGCCTCAAAATTTGGCTGCACAATCTGCCCATCGAGGCCAGTCCTATAAAGCTGTCAGACCAATCAAGGATACCCAAAGAAACGGAATATTATAATGCATCAAACTATATGGAAAGGATAATGTGAGGTTCATCCCCAATCCGAGTCTATGCGGAAAAGGTGCTTGTGCTTTCACGGATCTTGTGAAGCCCAACTAGGTAACCAGATATTTCTAAGAGCAGTCATCATGACATAACTCACCTACTTCTCTACCCAACTTGAGCCATTTGGGAGTGCCGATTTTCTTCTTACCACACTTGTTTTGAATCATTTCTAACCGGGGTCTATCGAAACTTCATCTCGTTCTTTAACACTCGTTGAACAGTTTCAACGAAAGAATGGACTATATCACTTGATGAAAATTGCGATTCGACAAAAACACTGTCTGGAAACCTCAGTCTAACTTTTGCCGATCCCAGTTGATTGATTCGAGCCTGCTATGGAAAGACCTTCGCAAAAGCAGGAATATCAAGTTGAGCTGTCAACATTGAATTGCAGTCAATTCATTACTTACCGATTGCAACTCTTTTCTACACTCATCTTGCAGTACTATTTCTACTTCCGAAACCATTAAATACATATGCGTTAACTAATGCTAATAAATGAGTCCACCAGACCACTTAAACCAATCTCATCTTTTTGTTGCAGTCCTCCTCCTCACTGTCGTCATCACAATGGTACACATGACCATGCGCATGTCCTTTCCTTCTTACTGCCGCATACCCAGGATAAAGCATATCCTGTGTGAAAGTGAATGGCAACCGGAACTCATCTGAAAATGGAGCAAATGGGGCTGCTGTGTTTAATGTAGAATTTGTGGCTGGAGAAGTGTTCCCGTTTGTGTTTGTGTTTCCGAGATTCCCAGTTGCGGTTGTGTTATTTGAACTTGTGTTTGTGGACGTGTTGGAGTTTGCGTTTGAGGATGTGTTTGAGACTGCAGTTGTGTTTGTGTTGACGGTGTTTGTGTTTGCACTTGCACTTGTGTTTGTGTTTGTGTTTGTATTCGCACCCACACTAGTGCTCACTCCAATCTCCTCCTCCAAGGCCGATTCTTGCTTTGTCAGCCATTTCCACAGCTCATGCCCCAAATCACCACTTTCGCCCTCATTTTCCCGCCTCAGACCATCCATGTGACGCTGCTGATGCTGTTGCAGAAAGTCCAGAACGTCTGAAAGACATTGTTTGTATCCCTCCTGACGGGCCTGGGCCGCTTTTTCATTTGACACCTTGTATAGCTTTGTGACGGCATTTGCGGCATTTCGAAACTCCTGCGCAAGAGATGCCTCCACTCCAGGCGCAGGAAGACCCCTTCCAAGCGACTTCAAGTTGTCCATCACGATTTTAACTGTAGTGGTTAATGGTATTAAGAAAGTTCCAAATACTGACTGTTATCAAAACTCAAAAACTCTTTTCGATTTAAGATTAGGGTTAGGCATAGAAAGCTTGAAGGGGATCCAAGAATAACCGGCTTTTGATTCGTTGACATTACCGAAATGTATTATCAATTGAGAGGAATAATGGAATAATGGAAGGGTAACCGAATCTGTCTTTTATGTGAGTTGATTTTGTGTTTCAATAAGTGTTCCCCCTGTGGTCCAACAGAGAGTGACTTTGTGTGCCCCTTACAAACGAATTTACAAACGAAATTATTGAGATTATTTTCAATGAGGAGAGATTGAACTATCAAGAAATCAAGAAAATTAAGGAAATCAACAAATCAATAAAATCAAGAAATCAAGAAAGTCAAGAAAAAATAAAAAAAATAAACTGTCTCCCCTTGTTTAAAACCCTAACCTGCAGGTTTACATTTTCACACGTGACTAATGAAATCTTAACTTTAATTTTTGGATTTTGAGGCTCAAGACCAAAACTTCATTGTCTAGACTTGGCAGCGGGGTTTGTGTTCAATAATAAGCTTTCACAAATGGTAGTTTAAACGATAATGATCTGATATTTTCAATCTAGATGTTAACTTCTATATTTTTTATTTCAAATTCTACTCAAGTCAAGATCAGTTTTGTTTTTACCCATTACATAGTGAATTTCGTGGACAGTTTCTGGTGGACAATTTCTGGTGGACAATTTCTTGTGGGCAAATTCCAATTATCTGTCTCAAAACAACAGATATTACCAAGTCTGAGTGATTTATCTGTGACATACCATTTCCAGATCATCTGTGCATATCATGTTGTCTCATGCAAGATAATCCCCCTCATAACTTTGTCTTCATCAATGTCACACTACATGTTGCGGGCTCAATTGAGATTGGCACGTACACAAAGGACGCTTTTACGACCACAAAGCCGGCTGTATTCCGATTTCTCGATTCATGACATCCCCGCCAAACTGCTCAATGAGCGTATTGTCCACGTGGCAGGCCCCATAGATGATCCTATGGCCACGTCTGTGGTTGCTCAGTTATTGTATTTAGAGCACAAGTCGACACAAAAACCCATCCACATGTACATAAACTCTCCTGGTGGCGCAGTAACAGCGGGCTTTGCGATTCTTGACACAATGAACTACATAAAGTGTCCCGTTCATACTGTGTGTTTGGGACAGGCTGCAAGCATGGCATCGTTACTATTAACATGTGGGTCTCCGGGGCAACGGATAATGACTCCTAATTCTACTATTATGACTCATGAGCCTCTGGGAGGAATCGTTGGAAGTAGCAAGCTGGTGGAGCTACATACTTTCCATCTTCAAAGGATAAGATCTAGAATCATCCAATTGTATTATGATTCTATGAAGACAGGGTTGATATCTCGTGGGCAAAAACCAGAACCAAATGAGACGAAAAGTTTTCCTCCTCTTCCATCGTTATTGTCTTCTGATAGATCATGGATTGACTGTATTAATGAAACGACCCTTACACACAGTCTAGTGGATACACTGATAGGGTTGGATCAGTTTTTTAATGCGGAGGAAGCGTACAAACTGGGTTTGGTTGATCGAATTTTGAAGAGTAAGAGTTCACAGTGAGAACTGATGACAACTGATCCAGTTTCTTGCGAATCCCACACAATGAGAGAAATCACCGACGAGCTCCAACAACAGTGAGAGAGATCAGCCGATGTTGATAACCCAAGACTACCGAATCTAACGAATTCTTAACAATATCGGAATCTTCTGCTTTAAGGAAGATTGTATGTCTTCGGCGATATTCCAAAACGTCAGTTCCACAACTTATAGATTAAGACATTAGTGTTTCTAATTTTTTCGTGAAAACTACATAGTAAAATAAAATCGGATGTTCAATCATCAACTTGACAATGCTATTGTTTGAAGCATTTTTGTAATTCGTAGTACTTTCTAATTTTTTTTTCTGTGAGGCTTTGTTTTGTTAAGATTATCCCAACTTTAACCGCATTAAACTTTTTCAGCACACCAACATTGGACATCACCAGTGTAGTCTCACCTCACTACTCGCCTCACCCCAGTCGGATTTTGTGAAATGTCCAAACAACCGACCAACCCGCTGATGCGGCCCAAGAAAAAATACGACTCGCCGTTGCGACGAGATCGGCCATCTCTTAGACCGCAGCTCCGGAAAACCCCCATCAACGTGCCAGTGATGGCTGGACACAAATTCACCCAGCAGAATAACGTAGGTGAGGCAAGCCAAAAGACACAAACCGAGCCCAAGTACAAAGAGTACTCTCTCGTAGCTGCCTCAAAGGACGAACTTACCGATCTGAGATACCATATCATGAGGCTACATTCGATCAAGTCTGTGGACCCCGCTTCAGATTTCACGCCACCAGTCAAGTTACACAGAAAGGACCCCCGAAATCTGCAGTTTCAGGCGACTCAGGAGGAGCAGGCTGCAGCTGCAGAGTCCAGCGAAGGAGGTACACCAGGTCTAGATGGTGAAGGTCAAGCAGGAGAAAAACGGCAACAGGCAGATTTATCTAAAATCGCTCCAGATGGAGGTGCAAGGCACGCCAAGAAAAACCAGTTTAACAAGCGGGCCAAGCAGGTAGTGCACAGAGACGAGGAAGCCAAGAAACTTCGGTATGAAGAATACTACCCTTGGGTGTTGGAAGATTATAGTGGCAAAAACACATGGGTGGGAAATTATGAAGCAGCACAAAGCGACTCATACTGTGTGTTTGTGTTCCACGGCAACGGCTTCAAAATGGTACCGATTGAGAAATTCTATAAATTCACCCCTCGAAACCAGTATGCCACTTTAACCTTGGAGGAGGCCGAGAAACGAATGGCCGACAATGTCAAGTCCAGCACTCCTCGATGGTTGATGAAGCATTTGGCTCCCGAGATTCAGCAGTCTCGAATGCGAGACCAGCGACCCCGTAGATTACAGACTGTAGATAGTGGAGGAGGTCCTGCAGACGATGAGGATGGGCTTGCTCGACGAAGAGAGCGAGACGACGAAGATCTCGATTTTGATCACGTTTTCGACGATGACGAGGAGGCTCCCATCATGGAAGGAGCTGAGGAGGACCAGAAAGAAGTGGAAAGAAAGATCAAGAACGAACATCGGTCTGCTGCCGTGCTCAAGGACGACGATAATGATGATATGGGCGATTTGTTTGGTGAGGACGAAGAAGAGAAAATGGATAAGGAGGGCCGAAAGTTGAAAAAGTATTTGCGGTCACTGGAAAAGAATACCCATTATGATTCCGATGATGATGAGAACCCCTATGCTTCATCTGAAGAAGAAGAAGATGATGACCATAATATCGTCAAAAAGGAAGACCCCATTAAGAAGGAGGAGAATTTATCTCTTATGGATGAGCAACCTCTTCCTTTGTTTGTCAAGAAAAATATTACTGGTCTACCCAGTGGAATGGCAGTGATCCAGCTGCCTCCTCATATTCTTGCCAAGTTCACAAGAGGTGTGTGGAACCCCAATGCCAAGCGTCGATCAAGTATCACAACTGACGACGCTTCAAACGCCAAGCGGATCAAGACTGAAGATGGTGAGTATCCTCGTCCGTTTGGCCCTGATGATACCGTTCTTACCGACGAGATAATTCTCAATGTCATCAGAACCCGGCCTCCTATGACTGTACAGGAGCTGTTGCGGGTCCTCATGCCTATCATGCGTAAGGACGCCGATAACAAGGCTCGTCTTACAACTTGTCTCAAGAGAAGTGCCAAGGTTCAGAACGGAGTTTTGGTTCTTAGGTGATGTCAGTAGTTAGTATAGAATATAATACCTCAATTCCAATGGAATGAATATTTTTTTTTGAACTCATATGTAAATCACTTAAGATCTATTTAGTGTCTATGTTAATGCATCTGGTCGTCATGCCAGTACTCGTCGTTGCTGGAGCTGCTGCTGGAGCTGCTGGTGCTGACGGGGCTGTTGAGACCGTCTTCCAGGGCCGCAGCATAAGCGTTCTGCTCCACCATCTGCTCGTAAGTGTCTTCAGAAAAATAATCGTTAGCGTTGCTGGACTCCACCACCCCCATCTGCTGGACTCCAGAGCCAATCTGATGGTGTGCTCCACCCTCGTACTGGGTCTGCTGGTGCTGGTAGCCCTGGTTGATCAAGTCCAGGTACGCGTACATGAAGTTAGACAGAAGAACTTGTTGAACCAGAGGTCGTCGAGGGTTAGCCAGCTTGAGATGAGACAGTCGGTAGATAGCCCGCTCAATATGAAGAGGGAATCGGTGGTAGTACATGACCATTGCTCGTCCTGCACCAGGAGGTACCAGAACTGCAGGACCCGTGTAGTAGATGGGGGTCTCATAGTCCATGACCGTCATCATGTTGGGTTTCATGTATGTGGCTGGCAAATCGAACACTGCTGGATCGATTGGCATGTACATGGGTTTTTTCTCTTCTACAACTGGTTCGTCCCTATGAACCAACTCCTGGACCTGCTCGACCTGGGCCTGCTCGGACTTGGGCTGCTGCTTCTTGTCTCGTCGTCGTTTTGTGGGACTGTTTGAAGATCTGGCCTTTTGGATCTTTCGACGCTGAGAAGGAGATTGAGACCGAGGTTCACGATCTTGATCTAACGAAACCGCAGGCTGATATATTCCATCACGCCGTCTACGATTCTCCGATTGGTGTGGAGGGTGGATCTGATGTGGTGATTCCGAAAACGTATCTTTGTCTTTGACCACAGAAACCTCAGAAACATCACGCTGAAGAACTTCCTTGATTTCCTCCCGTCTTTCAGCCTCCCTTCGTTCAGCCTCTTTACGCTCAGCCTCTTTACGCTCAGCCTCCTTCCTTTCTGGGTCCTTTTCCTCCTCCTTTTTGTCCTTCTTGAAGAAAGACGTCAGCAAGTTCGCAGCGTCCTTCTTGCTTCGACCCTTGCGTCTGGACCCATCCTCCTCTTCCTTGTCCTTGTCTCCCAGCAACCAGCCCCACGTGCTCTTTTTGGACTTGGACTTTGGTTTTCCACTGGATGCCTCACCTTCAGAATCATACCCAGTGTCAGTGCTGAACCCACTGTTGCTTCTACCAAGCCCATACAACTGCTCAGGCACGGGCGAAAGATCACTTGTGGTCTGACCCATCAGAGACGGGGTTGTGAAAGCTGTAGCCCCATTGATCAGCTGTTCCTCCGGAATTCTATAAACTGCTGGAGCCTCTTTATTAATCGGCAGCTCTTTATACGACAGTTCTTTGTGAAGCAGTTGTGGTGGGGATGGAGCCCTGGGTGGCTGACTCGGCTCTACACTGTCACCGGATTCCCGTTCAGGTCGTTCAGGTCGGTCAGGTCGGTCAGGTCGGTCAGGTCGGTCACGTTCATTGTCGCGCTCAAGCCGTTCCCGCTCATTAGGTTTATGTCTATTTCTCGGTCTTGCTGGTGAAGGGTACGGCCCTCCCTGGTTACGCTGGCCTGGATAGGGACCTGATCGTCGCTGATGACGGTCTGAATGATGTTGCTGTTGTGGGTGTTGTGGCTGGTGCTGCTGTGGGTGTTGTGACTGTGGCGGCGGCTGATGCTTGTAATGCTGCGGTTGATGCTTGTGCAGCTCTGGATGCTGTGGCTGCTTTTGATGTGGCTGAGACTGGTTCTGTTGTCTGAAATCCTGACGTCGACGTCGAGGACGGGGTTCCGATGGATTATTGTCAAATGAGAACCCGTCGTCAAATGTGTCTGAAGCTGGTGAAATTGGGGACACGGACTCTGGAATAGTGTCAGGAACTGCGTCAGGAACTAGTTTAGATGGGGGAATGACATCAGAAACAGGGGTTGGCTCAGATGGAGTCTCTGAGAAAGGAACAACAGCCGCCTTAGGATCTTCAGGTGATACAGGTGAAAGTGGATCAGCTGAAGGAGACATTAAAGGCTCACGAATCTGGTCATTGGACTCTTGGATCTGTTCATTGGACGCTTGGACCGGTGACACTTGAGAAGAGTCTTGCGACTTGATAGGTGACACTAGCGAATCCTGGGAGAATTGATTCAATTCAGTCTTAACCGTCAATTGTGGCTCGTCAGTCTTGACTTCTGTTGGCTCAGTTTTAGCGACAGAACCGGCTCGAGCACGGCGAATTACGCCCGGTTTGGAATAATTTGTTCTTTTAGCTCTTCGCAGTCCCATCACAGGTGTGCTCGATGTCTCCTCCTCCTCCTGAATGGATTCCACTGGATCCAAAGTCTTTTTACGTTGCAGCTGAGGGCTGTCTCTTGAAACGGACACAGAACGGGCCAGCTGGAATGGATCACCATTGGTCTGGTCTGTAGTGAGCTGTGAAAGCTGAGAAGAGAGTTCTTCGATAGTGACGGATCCCAACACTGCTGTTGTCAACAAAGAAGACCGTCTACGGTTTTCCAGAATCTCCGAGCCGTCTGTGTAATCATCCTGATCTTTAATTTGTTTAGACAGTCGTGAATTTGATCTCTGTAGACCGCTATGTGCCGATTTTCGTTTATGTTCCACGTTAGCCTCTCCCACATCAATCGAAGTATATGTGGCAGAAGGAGAGCGTTTCAGAGGTTGCACTGAGTCACCACTGACGTCAACAATGTCCATTTCGGCCACTTTATTCTCCACAAACGTCTTCCATTCCTGTGGAGCCAGCTCCGGATGGATAGACGCGGGCACCCACAGCAACGAGTTAAGCTGATCCACGGACGAGTCTGTGGGCTGCTTTCTGCGTCGCTGCGACATGGGCGGCGCCGTAGGGGTGTCAAGCGACGTGTGACGATGCAATTGTGGCTGTGTGGCCGTCTCAGTTCTACTACTTGCTGCTGACGCAGAAAGAGATCTCCCCACGGACTTTGTGGGCGTTGTGGGCGTTGTGGGCGGTTCCTCCTCTTCGTCATCTGAATCCATATCGATCCCCAGCGCCTTGGCAACATGGTAACTGTAGTATGCGTCCGGGAGATCGGGATCGGTAGTTAGAGCCGCTCCTATAGACAGTCGTTTGAGCTTCTGGATGTTGCTAATCTCCTGAGCCACCGCTCGTGATTGGGGATTGATGGAGTGTGGAGACCCGGGGGTTGGCGACACCGGTGGTGAAGCCCCATACGATCCTCCGCCTCCTCCATGGTTGTGTCGTTCCATGGTGTGGTGTGGTGGTGTAGGAGAAGAATGGTTTTGACTAACTTTAACTAGCGTAGACAGAAAAAACAGAAAGATGATAAAAATACAAGTTTTGAAAAATTCCAGTTGGTGAAAGCCGTAGTCGTGAAAAAAACGCGAATGTCTTGAGGATATCTTGAGATTATGTCTTTTTCTGTTTTTTCCGTGAAATTGTTTCACTCTTCCTACAAAGTTGGAAACTCCAATTGTAAAGTTGGAAACTTTCAGTTACTAAATCTCGGATTTTCTCACAAGCTATATATTTTTTTTGGCACTCAATGTTTGATTGAAATCTTTTTGATTCTATCCATCCACCACACCACCAAGTTGACGGGGTTTTTTCGTATTGTAATACTCTATTTCTATTCTTAAACATGCACTGTATGGCCACCCCTTATATTGACATACCATGCACACAAGCACACCGCACACACATGATACGCGTTGGTCAAGTGCAAATTTTAAGCCTTGTCAAAGATCACCGTTTCAGGGTTTGGGCAAGAACAGCAGGAAGACGTGTGGATTTCTCAAAATGTTTTATTTTACTTCATTGGACGTGTAACCACTCATTTTTAGAACGGTTCCATCTTCAATTGGATATTATTTTTGTCTTTCAATTATTCAAGAAATTTGAATTTAATTTACAACCTTTGAACAAGCTTTAGCCCCTTCCATGTGTTGCGCTGCAGAACAAAGGATCAAGGGGTAGCCCAGTTGTTGATCTTAAGAATAGAAACTTATGATATATGCAGCCCAGGAATGATTTACTCTGATTGGTGGGTGTCCCTTGCCAAGACTCTTGACTTTTGATCTTATTCTTGATTCTTGGACTTTTCACAGATTATGATTTTCCTCACGAATCAGTAATTGAATAACACTTGTTTTCGCATTGCAGATGTGAAAGGATCTACTCGGCAATCGTATTTAAATAATTTTTTCACAGTCATATCACCAAGTTCTGGCAGGAAGTGCTAGCAGTCAGAGCCTGACTCTAGCGTCAAGAAGATTTCTTCTCCCAAGACTTGTTCCACATCCAAGTGAACCAACTTCCCTTTTGTATGCGACTGTTAAGCCCCTAAATACTCCTGTCCAACTGATGTTCACTCCAACCTTTCCCCACTTCAGTCTTCAGTCTTCAAAGTTCTCATTTGAATATTGCCACCACCAGAGCAGTTCGATGCGACCAACACTTCTCACGCCTGCCTAATGAGAGACGACATAAACAGTAATCTTCATTAGGTGACTTAGTACTCTCATGCAACACCAACTGCGCTTGAGCGATTACACAGATTCTCACAGCTCTAATTGACAATCGATGACGTCAATATACCGCATAAACAGAAGTCTTGATAATTTTGTCATTCTAAAGATATTCTCATAAAATTTATCATGCTTTCAAGCACTCCTCGATAAAAATAAAGTTTGAGTATACTCATGAAGGATCATATAAATGTCATGAAAAAAGAAAACACTCATATTGAAATGTAATACTAATGAGGAAAGAGCTGTGGAAAAGGAATTCAGTGGGTTGCTATGACTTTGCGATATAGAAAGATATTTCTGAGAGCGAAGGGTGAAAAAATCGAAAGACACAAACAGCCAATAATTCAATCGAACATATTTCAGAGATATACCAACAAACTATAGCTGACTAAAACTACAATGGAAACTGTATTTAGAGTGGGCAATGAATAATAGAGGGAAGAGAGATATCAAGATACATATCTTTGGGTGTTGAGAATCAGACATTAAGTATTACTTTAAGTATTTATTTAATTAACGCTTCACACTCAGAGAAGGGTTCGACAGAACGGTCAGAGTGACAATACACTGAGCACCTACTAGATATTCATCACTTACGAGGTGATAATATAACTGATAGGAGTAATCCACCTCGAAGGATTACATTCATATTCTCCAATTTTTCTCCTGCTTACATAAGCAGACATCACAATGCTAAGGTCAACATTTTTAAAATTCAAAAAAAGCGCCGATGGTTTAGTGGTAAAATCCATCGTTGCCATCGATGGGCCCCCGGTTCGATTCCGGGTCGGCGCAATTTGGTTACGGCCATATCCTGGTGAAAATACGGCTTCCCGTCCGATCAGCCATAGTCAAGCACCAGAGAGCCTAGTTAGTATTGTAGTGGGAGACCATACGAGAATCCTAGGTGTTGTAATCTTTTGCCAAGTTTTTTTTAATTAACAAGGATTTTGTATTTGTTCTCAAGCTATTCAGTAGTTTCTTATTATTCCTGTGATGAATTGATTAACATTTTGAGCAATTCTGTTACGAACTCTGTCACTATAGAATAAACGATTATTCTGAGTCAGAAAAGCTTGCCAAGAAGATATCAATTTGTCAGTTGGAAGGAATCTATTTTATGGCGTTCTTCTACCACCTCAAACAATATCTACAATCCACAGCAATTAGTATATACATCACTACTAAGCTGATTCAGTCGACTCGACTTCCTTCTGTTCAGGTTTAACAGACTGCTCGACAGACTCAGGTTCAACAGACTCCTCGTCATCTCCTTCGGCCTCTTCTTCTTCTTCATCACCATCCTCATTGTCGGCATTTCCTTCTGCCAACCGGGCCCGCTTTCGTGCACGACGAAGAGCTCGTCCATAATTGGCAGGATCAAGCTTTCGCATAGGCAATACTGCTTCAAAAGCAGCCTTCCAATCCTTGAGTTCAGTCCATTTCAAAAGAATCTCAAAGACATGGTTTGTGGTCAACACCTTTCGGCCTGAAAGCTTAATATAATCTGAAATAGGAAGTCTACCGGTGCTAATACCCTGTGAAGTGGCCTTATCCTGGCACAAGTTCTTGTATCGACCTTTATCGACAATTCCTCCAATGATATAAGTCTTACCATCCTCCAGCTCATTGATGACGTTATCGGAGTCCGAGGAAAGGTAAACAAGCTTGGATCGTTCAGTCTCATCTTCTGGAACATTATAATCTTCCTCCACAAAATGTATATTGGACCAAAGTTCGTGCACCTTGTTCATCTCATTGTTGAATCTATCTTTGAGTTCCTTGTTGAAGGAGTTAATGGTGAGATGGAATCGTGCATCGGCCCTTCGATTAGCACTGTAACATCTTCCGATCTGGGCACTCAATGATACTTTTTCTTTCAGTGTCATCATATCATCAAATCCACAGTCCAGAATAATGTTAATGGGTAACTCAGTTTGAGGAGGACGATCTTCATTAGAAATTGGCGCTGGGATTTCTCCTCGGCTAATAGCCAATTGTTTTCGTTTACGAGCTGCCTTTTTCTTTTCCTTCTTGGCTTGCGCAATATCGTCCTTTTTGGACTCCCAGATTGCCTTCTTTTGCATCTTCTTCCACTCGTTCTTGGACATGCCTGGAGGGATCACAGCAGTTTTTGTGTTGTAGGGAGCCGCTGGGTGAGCGGAAGAAGTGTCGGGATCAGACTTTGTGGCATTTTCTTCCACCACTTGGGCTTCAGTAGCGTCGATTGGAGTATCGTCAGCCATGTTGTGGAGATCTGAATTATTTTTCCTGCTGATTTTATGCATGTTGAAAACTGTAATCGTGGCTGTGTTGTCACCGTACAGAGGATAGCAAAAGAATGACGATTTTTTTTTTTTTGAACAACTAATTTTTTGTGTGATTTGTGCAATTTTTATTGGGGAAATTTATTTACGGCGAAAGTAACCGTAAATAGCTTGAAAATATTGTAAACTACGTGCAGAGTCTTATTGAAAAAGAAGAATATTAAAATAAAATAAAATAATAATTGAAAATGAAAATGAAAAACAGAAAATAAATAAATAAAACACAACTAAATTACTCAAAAAAAATAAAAAAAGCAACCTCACTATATAAATAAATATCAAAATAGACTTATGATGATAGATAAATCGAACCATTACTAATTTGAGCATACAATGTCCCACAACCGTGGTTTACCGAGAGCGTAAATACACAAAGAACAGATCAATTATAAATTGAAAGAATCTCTTCTACTTCTGAAACCAGTTGTGACAATGCTTAACGCTTTACCCTTGCACCAGAATGTCGTATGTATGAAACGAAAATTTCCTTTTTGGGACACCATCGATATTGAATAGTGGAAGCCACAGGTATTGAATAGCAAAAACCACAGAATCTTTTTTTGTCGCAAAGTTTTAGGAACCGCAATAATTTAGACTATCTTTTTTTCCTCGTATTATCCTTGTTTCATTGTTTTCCACTATCACAAGTGACGGCCTGAGTCAGGTTGATCAAGAAATTTCAATCTGAACATTTAATTATGTTTCAGATTGCAAAATTGCCTAGTTTGTAATTCTTCCTCGCCACAAAATGCATGAAGAATTTCCTTTTTTGTAATCCTTCCATTCCCCAATTTTATATATAACCAGCTCTCCAGAAACATAATTACTACATTCCGATCTCGAACACTCTTTTAATATGAGATTCTCTATTCTTGCAATTGTAACTTTTGTCTGTTTGGTTGCTGCTGCTCCAATTGACTCAGTTGTCGCCGACTCAACTGATGTTGACAATTCTCAGGATGTTCCAAGTGATATTCCTGATGCCATTTCTACTGACAAAGACACCAAAGATGTTTCACCTACCAACGATCCTCCCAGCAATCCTGCCAATGATTCTACCATCGAAGATGCTTCTACTGGCCCTCAGAAACCTTCAAAATATCAAGGTAATTCTGGTGTCCAAGGTCCTCATGGGTTCCAAGGTCGATTCCCTTCTGGACCCCCTTCCAGACAACAGTTCAGTCCTCAATTTGGTCCTCACTTTGGTCCTCAATTCGGTCCCAACTTTGGCCCTCAGCCTGGTCCACTTTATACCCGCCCTGGACCACCTTTTCCGTTCTCTGGACAGCCTGGTCGTCCTCCCTATGGCCGAATGCCTCATTCTATGCCAAACACTGATCCTTCCAAGGCTGAGGCGGAGAAGCCACTTGTTGATAACAAACAAGACTAATCAAACGGTATTTAGTCAATAATCTAGTGAATTAATTAAAAGTCTTCGAAATTAGCTAATAATGAGCAAGCTGGACATTGTGGTCTCCCAGAGATACTGGGCTAATAGTTCTCGGAATTAATTATCGTAGAGTTTCAAATCTAGATAGATGAGACTATTTCTATTCAATCAATGACTTGTTTGGAAAGTGCCGTGGTAGCAAGTTTTTTTAAATTCGACACAGCTTTAAAGATACATCAAAATATCTAGAATCAATGACTGGACAATGTAGCAAAAATAAACTGTCCGTATACTGAGGGAATCTTCACAACCAGATTACCAAGGAGTTAGGCGGTCATCTCTTTGGTGGTGCACTGTCCAATCAGACCAGCTTAAGAATTGGATAAATAACCAAATCTTTGATAATTACCGATAAAAGGTGAGAGGTAACTTATAGATAGAATGGAAATTCCTTTAGGCTTTTTGAAGTCCACCAATCAGCTCAAACTCCCAGTATATAAGTGAAACACAAAGCGGCTTAGTCTGATACGACTAGGAACGCGTTGTTTTCATACAATAACCCAAAGTTCAGCTTTCTGTGGCCCCCACTATTCCCAAAGATCATTGAATTTCAGCTGGTTGTGTTAGACTTTGTTCCGAGGCTCATCGTATTCCTCGTTCCCTGCAACTGCTTATCAATTCCATCTCGAATATTAAAGTTAAGGTGGCAAACCTAATGTGAAAACTTTACTCTAGAGCTTAATGCCACTAACAATATAATCATATGACAGTGGCAAAGGAGCTAGTGTCCGAAGGATGAATTTGAGTTAGAGTTGGATGGAACTGAATATTCAATAGTTTGTGTTAGAAACATGTAATACTACTTTCTCAAATTGCTGTGGTCACTACTCACACGATCAAATCCCCTTATACATCATATACATAGGGACGCATCCCACATGCCGTTTTCACGTGCCGCCGTTCCGTCCTCCGTCTGTTCCGTCTCCAAGATGAGTTCCAGAACAAGTAACAGAAGAATGCAGGCTACAAACTAAACAAATTTGAGAGTGTGTTACAAAGAGATAGAAAATCGATTGATTCCCAAGTCAATGGAGTCGGGGGTTTGTGTCAACTAAAAATCAATTTTGTGGGCCCATCTGTGGCTCCTACGACATAAAGGGGCACCATTTTGTGGTGGGCTCATGTTTCGCCCCTGATGTCATCTCTTGCCCAATTCGAACTATAAATATCACCCCATTCATTCCGCTTCTTGTGCAAATAAAGTTGACAAAACTTTAATTTTCTGTTCATTGTAGAAAACCCGAAAAACAATCTGGGCATCACATCCACAAACAACTATGACCAACCTGCCACTGCTAACACGAAAGGAGGTGGAGAGCCACAATACCAAGGGCTCATGCTACGTCACCGTCGATAATCTCAAGGTTTACGACGTGTCGTCTTTTCTGGAGGAGCATCCAGGAGGAGGAGATTTGATTCTAGAGTATGCGGGAAAAGACGTGACGGAAATTATGAAGGACTTGGTGTCGCACGAGCACTCCGAGGCTGCTTACGAGATGCTGGACGAGCTGTATCTCGTGGGAATTCTCGCTACACCTGAGCAGGAGGCCAAGCTGTTGACCAAGGATAACAGACATGACTTCAAGCTGGAGAAGAATGCTGAGGACGAACTCACGGTCACAACCGACTTTACACGTGATTTCAAGACCAACCAGTTCCTTGACCTTAATAAGCCTCTGCTCATGCAGGTTTTCCGAGCCAACTGGACCAAGGAGTTCTATCTTGAACAAGTACACAAACCACGTCATTATGGTCACGGAAGTGCTCCTATTTTTGGCAACTTCCTCGAACCATTGTCCAAAACCCCGTGGTTTGTTGTTCCTTGCCTGTGGATTCCTGTAGACTTGTACTGTCTCTACTTGGCGTCTCAGGGCCTTCCCATTTACTATATTATCCCCATGTTTGCGTTCGGCTTGTTTATCTGGACTTTTATCGAGTATGGACTACACAGATTTGCCTTCCATCTTGACGACCATCTGCCTCGTCATCAGGCAGCATACGCTATGCATTTCCTGCTCCATGGAGTCCACCATTACCTCCCCATGGACAAGATGCGATTGGTTCTGCCACCAGCACTGGGTGTGATTCTCATCACTCCGTTCTACTTCCTTGCATTTGCTCTCTTCCCATACCACTTGGCGTATGCAGGCTTTGCTGGAGCGTTCCTGGGATACATCATGTACGATTGCACCCACTACTTCCTGCACCACATGAACCTTCCCCCATACTTCAAGGCTCTCAAGAAGTATCATCTCGACCACCACTACAAGAACTATGAGCTTGGATTTGGCGTCACTAGCTCGTTCTGGGATAAGGTGTTCAACACCGAGCTGGTCGAGACTTCGGTCAAGAGCAAGGGGCTCTAGATATTTATCAACGATACCATATACATACTTAATATTAGACGTGTGCTTACAAAGCGCGTACCATAATTAACTAACTGTTTCTTCACAGATGTGATTGGAGAGAACTGTAGTTCTCGATTTATTCTCGAAAACAAGCATTAGTGACCAGTGCATCCTAAAGACTCCGCGCTGAGTTTACAAAACCCATTTTTCTTATTATCAATGGGGGTATTGTGTCACCGATTTAGAACCAATGTTAACAAAGTTATCTTCAGTTAAAGTTGCATTTACTTAACTTCTGATCACGTGCTTTCAACACCACAACTGACCATGAAGAGTGAGTACGAGTTTTTTTACGTCATGCTTGTCTAACCCAGTTGAAGAAATCACAGATGAGCTGGAAGAACTGCAAGTGTCAGAAGATGACACATCAGGGCCGTTTCTAAAAGAAAAGCATCTTGATTCGGAAGGTAAGCCCTTGAAGAAACGGCCACCCAAGAAGCCTGAGAGTACTGAAACCAAAGAAAAACGAGATCGAGTGGAAAGTCGATTTGGATTAGGACACAAGGAGGAAGAGGAGTCACAATCGGAGGAAGGCCAATCAGAAGAGACAACTGAGGATAGATTTCCTCCTGAAGAGGAAGCAAAGCTGCTTGCGGAAGCTGAGGATTATAAGAGTCGTGGAAACAAATGGTTCAAGAAAGGAGATGATGCAAGCCTTACGCGTGCAATTAACAGATATGACAGTGCGCTAAAAACCTGTCCTGTTTACCTTCATCCAAATAGAGCCGTGTATTGGGCCAATAAGGCAGCCTGTTACTTGAAACTGGGCGAGCATCAAAAGGCTGTAGACTCTTGCAATCAGGCCATTGGATTAGATCCCAACTACTTGAAGGCTCTGAACCGTCGAGCAGCGGCCAATGAGAAGATCGGCAAGTGGTCCAACCTGCAATCAGCTTCAGACGACTACAACAAGCTGGTGGAGTTGTATGGCAAGGAAGGTAATCATGTGGAGCGTGAAAAGGCTCGAAAAAACGGAATAGCGTTGGAATCACGTATCAAAACGGCTGCCACAGCTGAAACCCAAGAAATGCTGGGCAAACTGAAAGATCTGGGTAATTCTTTCTTGGGGAAGTTTGGAATGTCTACTGATATGTTCAATATGACTCCGGATGGTAAGGGAGGGTACAGCATGAAGTTCGGAAGTTGAGAAGTGATATAGAGTATAGTTGCATTTTGAACTTATAGGCTAACGAATCTCTTTTGATAGATCCTGCCAAAGGACAACCATGAACATCCAGAACGACATAAATATCCGAAAACGTTACCAACAACGCTACCAACAACGCTCTAAAAACGCTATCCGCTGAAAAGCATTTGAAATGAGCCTTGGAGTATGCAGTATTTGGCTTGTGATAATAATTTACTTACAACCGAGTCTCAATCAGTCTTTCCCACCGTAGTTGTAGATGTGATTGTCGGTTCTAGAACAATTTAATAGGTCTCGTATAACCAATCACGGATTCTGATATATTTCTATGCACTGTTAGTTCTTGCTAGTAAAGTTATTCGGTTAGCAGAGAGAGTACTTTGTTGAGAGGATACTTCAGAAAAACGATTCCGTGAGTCCAGCCACGAAAAAGCAATAGAATTAAAATATTCACGCTAGAGGAATATGTTACCTTGTTGTATGATATATGCAACATCCATGCAACATTTATGCAATATCGAAATCTAATATTGTACTGTGAACCATAATTCTCGAGCTTGTTCCAGTTTTGATATCACTAAAATTTCACGTTTATTCCTGAACAATTTCTCGCGGTACCAATCTCAATGCCAACCATGCATATAAACAAAGAATCAAAGTACACTACGTTGCCAAAAAGTTTTAATTTCTTCCTACTACATCAATGCATAATGAATCTTAAATAAATTAAATGCTCAATGATCAACTACCTCTCTCTAACAGAACGAATATACTCCAGGGCAACCTCATACTCAGTTTTTGGAGCTTGCGTGTCATGAACGGTGACCTCGGATGATTCCTTTTCCTTCACAGTGGCATCATCCACCGAATATTCCTCTCTGGACAACTGATACAGGTGGTCCAATTCTTGATTAACCTGACGAGGAGGAGGACCTACATCCCCAAGCAGTTCCGTTAGCCGTTCCTGGGTTTTCCCAACCCTTAGATATTTGTCACCAATCAAATCGCTCCAGTTCAACAGCTGCAGACGTTTTAGCTGCTCACAATCAAGATGTCTCTCCTGGATCGGATGCAGACCTTTGACTTTGGTGAGCATCGCATCGATCATTTTCTGAACTTTGACTTGGCTATGAACTGGTATTTTTGGGCTTTTATCTGATCTGGGAACGATTTTGACTCCTTGGCTGCGACGCTTATGGATTCGGTTATACACCTGCCGTTGGAAGGTCGCATTAAGGCCCAAATGAAGATGTTTCAGTCCTTCATTGTAGTAGTTGTCTGCATCGGACTCGGGGTTGTCTGGTTTTGTTTCGGTTGAAAAGGGTTCTTTTGAGTCTATTGAGGCAGGATCCACAAGCGGCTCAAGACTGGTATAATCGTACAAGTAGCCCCTTTCGTCATTGATTTCCACAATCTCTTGTGATTTATCCTCCTCCTGTTCCTGTTCCTGTTCCTGTTCCTGTTCCTGTTCCTGTTCCTGTTCCTGTTCCTGTTCCTGTTCCTGTTCGTCAGCTCTGCCTGTCCAAAATGATCGTGGACGGAATAGATGTGCTCGAAATCCGTTCTTCGAACGTAACATTTCATCAGTGCAAACATCTTCCACGCGCCCGGCCTGCAGAGCTTTAACCATATCCACTTCAATTTTATCATGCATGACCAGAGCCGAAGAATTCCAATGATTCCTATTGATTAATGTTGAGGCAAAATCAAATGGCGGAATGATATCTGGAAGGGGTTTCATTAGAGCTGAAGATATGGGAAACTCAGCATTTGATGTGGGATTGTCTTCGTTAACAAACGTAGCCGGTTCCAGACTAGATTCATTTTTAAACGCCTCATAGGGAAGCGGCCAAGACGCCCAATTCTCGTCCATAAACGCTGAGAAGTCGTCGTCAAGGCGACGGGCTCCTCTATATGCGCGGCTGAGCCGTTCGTAATACTCTCGGAGCATACGGAGCCGAAACAAAGAACTACACCATGTATGATAAGAGAGATCCGCAATGTAGTCGAGTTCTAGCCGTTCCAGAAGCCGTGATGCAACCTTGGCACTTCTAGACGGAGTAAAAAACTCGATACGGCACCCCGACAATTCGACCGCCTTCTTAAATGCCCGCTTAATATGTTTATCTTCAAACTCAGTTTCCTCAGTCTGATAGTTAACCTGAAACATTTCTTGATACTGCCAAAACAGTTTGAGGCGATGCATAATATCTTTTGCTACTTGAGGAACTACCCAGACCTTCCCCATTGGTAATAAGCATCCAGCAAGCCTCAGCAAATCTTCCCAATGCACAATGGATCGTGCCCGTTCACTCAGAAGCATGTATATATCCAGTAACGAGAAGTATTCTTCACCATTTCTCACTACACTGACACTGATAGTAGTTGGCCCTGGGAAGATCAATTTGTATGAGTTGTCGTCATTTCTAGAGATTTTTGGAGCAGGAAAAGGCGTGCGTGAAGTTTCCCAAGGTATTAAGTAATAATCATCTGGTTGTTGGGGATCGTCTTCTGTTTTCATAGCTCTCAATACTATTAGACAAAGTTTTGGTATTGAGTGAAATAAAGTTATTCTTCAACAGGTTATGAGCCATGTAAGTTTATATAATTTTAAAACTTTAAATTATCTACAAACTTTAATGCTTAAATTCTAAATATTCTCAGATACCCAGCTTCATATGAGTACAAGAGAACAGCAGACTTCAGTCGATACTGGATTCAGGTTAGTTTCACGTGCACACAATGAGCTGGATCCGGTGATCCCAGGTACCGTTTTCATCTCGTACCATGGTCCACATTTACCATTCGGAAGGTCTTTTGCATCCAGTGCTGGTATGAGAGATAAGTCATCTACCAGCTGGCCACTTGACTGTGACTTAGACAGTGTCATTAGGAGAATCACTAACAGTGTGGAGACTCCCCCTCACATCTATCGAGGGTTTCTACCTACGCCCACGAGTTCATCAACTATTTTGACTTACACACAGTTGCAAAAGTTGATCGATGAGCCTATTTTTGATCTACAACCTATTCGCGTGTCTCCCACGACGCCCCCTCAATTGCAGGAATCAAAGCCGTTTCCTGAACGGTTTGCGCTCGAATTGGAGATGCGAACGTGTCTTTATGCATTCTTCCGTGACCAAAAAAAACGAAAGCTGGACAAAAAAACCAAGGCGAACATGAGATTTCTGCCAAAACAAGAGAGGCCGTTCACAGACGCAAGACAATTTGTTGATGCAAATCTGAGGGACACATATGAAATACCAATGACTTCCGATGAGAAAAATATTCCTCAAAAAGGAATAGCTGAGGCATACACTGATTGGTTCAATGCTGAAGTAAAACAATCTATGAGACCGAAAAGGGTTACCAACCCACAACCACAACCACAACCGGTAGAAGAAGAAGAAGGCCAAGAGGAGGAAGATGATAATGGGTGGACTGAAACAGAGAAGGATATCTTCTTTGATCTGTTGGGTCGATTTGGCCGTCACAGGTTGGCGGAAATCGCGGATTATATTCCCACAAAAAGTCTCGTGGACGTCGAAGAGTACCACAATCTGCTACTTGAAGCATCCGAAAAACATAAATCCGCTTTCCAGGTTCGAGTGGAAGCTGGCGAACAATTCATCCAAGAGGAAGATCAGCCCGTATCGTTTTTTGACATCCCTGCAGCGATGGAAATGTCAGATGCGTGGATGGCTCTAGAAGAGTCAATAGCAAAGGAACTCACTAAGGAGGTAAACGTGATGGGAATGGAAGATGGCGACCCACCTTTCAGATCATTATCGATAAAGGACATTGAAACAGATTCTTCAGATTCAGATGAAGACAACTCTTCAGATGAAAACGACTCGTCTGAAGAATGCAACTCGATTTTGAAGCATCGCAATCTATTGAAACTGTCGAGTGAACTTTTTTACCCCTGCCCAGCAAATGGAATGGATATTCAGATTAGAGAGTACAATGAGGAGCTGCCCGAATTCGAGGGCATTGAAGGAGATGTTTTGAAAGAACTGCTTGTTTTGGCGGTTGAGAAAACACGGGAACTAGTCATGCAGGCTATCCAGGTAGCTAAACAAACGAGAATGTTAGCGAACGGGAAACGTATGTTGCGTCAAGCCGATTTTGCTAATGGAACATGGTTCAATACTCGGAGTCGGTATTTCGCACTTTATCCAGAAAGAAGTGGAGCGGAGCGAACTTTAACAAACGAAGAGAGACAAGGAGAGTTTAGTGGTAACTTGATGGTAGACGATCCGAGGGTCTTGTTGAGGAGTGATGCATTATTATTGAAAGAAGTGGATTTTTCCGTTAGCCCCAACGCCCATTCCAATACATCCTTATTCACAGATACCGTGAAGTTCAGCAATGCCAGAGATCGCAAGAAATTTCTGTCAATTGCTGAGCAGAAACGCTACGACCGACTGCTGGCTGAGCAGATCAAATACTCTGAAGAGCTCGAGCAGGGAGACGTGGGTTATATGGAAATTGAGATTGATGAGGAGGAATATGAAGCGGGGAAGTGGGACACTATGGCAATTGCCTATTTGTTGAGGGATATGAAACAAGAAAACAACGATCCCAACTTTGTGTTTCCACGGAAAACAGAAGTTGTACCGGATGTAGTAGACTATCTACACCGTGAAGAAACAGCTGCGTTAGAATATCATGATTTTCAGCATACCTGGAAAGAGGAGGCCGGCTTAGCTGCGTACTTTTCGACAATGGTTCCCCAGTGTTACCGTGACAGAGAAGGAATGATTCTGAAATTTGCTCGTGAGCTGGATAACGAAGATAGAGCTAATTTCAACAAGCAGCACCTTCGGTACCGGTATGATATTGACGGGCGCGAAATTCCATTTTGGACACAACAAGTTCCTGTGGTTCGGCAGGATATCATGGCTGGCGAGATTATTAAAACTCCCCGCGAGGAATACCCAGTAACAGTGGCAGATCCTGAAACTGGAGAAAGGCGTCTAGGATTGGTGAGGCGAAGAGTAGGTCTACCAACCTTCCCCATTTATGAAGACTCGACCCCACAAATGAAAAAGAGAGGGCCCGGACTGGGGCTTGTTCAACCTGAGTCGGAAACGCCTCCCACGATAGAGCGATCCCAGCGATCCATCAACAGACATGTGTGGAGTCACGAGACTTACAACGATGGGTCTCGAATTCGACCGAACTTGGCTGTTAATTTCACCGAGGCTCATACTGGTAGTAATTACGAGATGTATGTGGGGAAAAATTCACATACCATTGTTGATGAGGACCAGGACTCGTGGAGTGTAGCAGAGGCTCGAGATGCAAAGACCTCTGAAGGTGAGCCGTTCCCACTTATCGTAAAAAGGGACTTTCCTTATTTCAAACGTATTCGAACCTCTTCGGGCTACGTGCCAGTTGGATATGGAGAAGAATATGAGGCTGTGGTTGACGATGATGACCAGGAAGTGGAGCCGCCTATAAAGCAGGAGGACGTGGAGTATATCTTCGAGGAGGAAGCCGAGAGTGACTCTGCTCCAGAGCAGGAGGAGGCAATGGTTGTCGACGAGCAGGGTTTGTTGAAACTCGAGCCGGTTGATAATTTGCTTGCCGACAATAAAAAGTGAAGAAAGAAAAACCAGTGGGGGAAATGCATTTTTATAGAAACAATACAATAATTTGGTAAAACATCTCAGCTAACAGAATAGCACAATCATTCGGATTTACTATTCAAAAATCAAAAAAGATATGCCTTCGACCAGATTTGAACTGATGATCTCAGCATTACTAGTGCTGCGCCTTACCACTTGGCCACGAAGGCTTCTGATTAGTCAGGTAGGAATCTGTTTTGTTTGGCTCTAACCTTTATCTACAATTGGCAAGATCAGTTTTCCAGTGACAACACCAAATTAGGCACAGTCTACTAGTAGACTTACTTCAAATACTTAGAATTATTTCATATTTATGTTATAGTCAATTGAATGTATAGAGTAAAAAAAAAAAAAAACGAAGATGAGAAAAAAAAAAAAAAGAAAGATCAGTTTTCCAGTGACAACACCAAATTAGGCACAGTCTACTAGTAGACTTACTTCAATTACTTAGAATTATTTCATATTTATGTTATAGTCAATTGAATGTATGAGAAAAAAAAAAAAAAGAAACTGTGTAACAATGACTGACCAGCGCTGGTTACCCTTTGTGTCACCGACATTGGAAAAAGCTAGGTCGGATCTGAGTGACCTAAATCGGCCTCTCCGGGACCATATCACACACCCTACTCCGTTCGGTACCCCAGATCCAGAAGGAGTGCCAATCCATACTAAAGCTTACAACGACCAACTGGAAGTAATCGCCAGAGCCAAGCAACTCAGAGTTCTACATCTCAGAATTCAAGAAGAACGACGACTATGGCCAATCCGGCACGTGAGCCAGATGGAGTTGGAGCACTTACGGTGGGGTACGGGCCCAAAAACTAACTTTGGGATTATGGTGACGAGCATGTGCGAGTCCAGACCCGAGAACTTCTGGAGACCAAAAGCATGGCTGAAAGAGCCGAACTACAGCAGTGGTTCAGACGAAATATGGCGACACCTTATGGTTCTCATGCGCAAACACTACTGTCAAGACGCACGCAAAGCGGAAGTCCTTCATTTCCTTAGAGTTCTGCGGCTCAAGGTGGCCCATTATGACTACCCAGTGTCCTCCACATTCAAGTGGAAAAAGAAGGGCTGTGGGATCTGCAGATCGAACGAGACCAAGTGGCTTACAGAACATATTTTCTGCAAATGTCCGGTAATGTTATCGATGGTAAAGAAAGCGGAAATTCCGACGGTAGAACATTTGAAAGATTGGATTTTCGGTGAGTTCCTGCTCTATTTCCCACCTTCCAAGAGCAAGAACGAAACTAAACAGAAGAAAAATCAAGCGGAGAGAAAGTTCCTAGGGAGCTACTTCAGAGAATTGGCAGCTGGAATCTGGAAGATCGAACGAGATCTGAGAATGTCGGGTGAAGATGGCAACAAAACGGAGGTACAGGCAAAGCACATGAACAAACTGAAGGGAGCCCAAAACTCCTATACACCTGTCAAAAGCTGGATTAAAAAAATATATCCATGGCCCCAACGAGGAGAATGGGACGAAGAGGCAGCGCCAAAGAAACAAGACGATAAAGAAGATAAACAAAAAAGAAAAACAAAAGAGAACAGTCTAGCTCTAAACACATAATCAAATCCCAGTAAACACCGGCCCTTCTCCAGTCACAACATCAAATCCACCAGTTTTCCAGTGACAACATCAAATTAGACACAGTCTACTAGTAGACTTACTTCAATTACTTAGAATTATTTCATATTTATGTTATAGTCAATTGAATGTATGAGAAAAAAAAAAAAAAAAAAACAAAATTCGCCAGTTACAACCTCAAGTCGATCAATTTTCCAGTGACAACACCAAACTAAGATCAGTTTTCCAGTGACAACACCAAATTAGGCACAGTCTACTAGTAGGGTAGACTTACTTCAATTACTTAGAATTATTTCATATTTATGTTATAGTCAATTGAATGTATGAGAAAAAAAAAAAGCGAAATAAAAGAAGAAAAGAGATCGAAAGATAACACAAACAAAGAATAATTGGCTTCCGAGAACATGAATTCAATTTGTTAACCAGTTTCTCAGTGACAACTTCAAGTCGATTAGTTTTCCAGTGACAACACCAAATTAGGTATAGTCTGTAGACTTACTTCAATTACTTAGAATTATTTCATGCTTATGATATAGTCAATTGAATGTTTGAGAAGAAAGAATTAACTGAAAAGGAGCCCAAGCTTCCTATTTATCTGCCAAAAGATAGTTCGGATACTTCCCATGGCACAAAAGATGGGGAACTAAGAGCGAGAAAACGAGAAATGGAAGAAGGGCGAGAACGAGAACGAAATGAAAAATTGATGAATAACCTGCTTCTGAAAACAAGAATGCATCAACCAGTTATTCAATTACACAATCCAGTTACAGCTTCAGTCACAACCGAGTAATGATTAAAGGTATTTATACTAATCTGTGTTAAAGTGCTAGTCCCACAATATCAGATAGTGTTATTACCAAGTCAATAGCAATCACCCGATCTCGACGAAAACGAGGCTGTTTCACGTGGAACATCAAGATAGGCCTGAAATAGATAGTCGAGACAAAACCACATCAACTGGTTCCACTGCACATTTAGACAGTATCGATCTGATTCCTGGACATATTGCGCACCTTACCGCGTTAGTCTTTCGAATCAATATGGACTTGCACAAAAGATCGTTTACCCGCCGCCTGTTGCCATCTCTATTTGGCACACCTGTCCTATTAACAAAACGGGCGGAGCGAAGAGGATGTGTGCGGCATATAGCTACTTCATATCATATTGCAGACATCTAGGATCACTTAGCCAGTGCAAAATGGTTTTTCAAACGTGTCCTTATCTTGAGCTATCATCAATTGCGGCCTTAGGAGGATGAGACCCACAACTTTTTTGCTACCCCAATAAAAAGGACTAGAAAATTAAGGTTTTGAGTTCCCAGATGCAATGCACCCCAAACCTTGTAGCGCATTGATGAACTCTGTGTTTGATCATTTCTTGGGTAATGTTGTGATTTACTACAAAACCTGGGAGTAGCCTGATACTTGGTAACCACATAAGGTAAATTGCGGGGCTTAACTGGAAGCTGAAGAGTCTCTCTATCTGTTATACGCTACACTAACATTCTCGTTACGATCAACTACAATTGCATAATACGACAGCATACCGATATTCATTATTGAAACTTAACAAAGCATCAAGAGAATGGGAAGCATAGATAAAACTCCAACCATTGTGGTAGGCGCAGAGTTTGCTTGTGCCACATGAGAGGAATCTGAAGAACCAGGCCATTGGTTAACAGAAGTTGGGCTATTGCTGTCAGGGCCACCATTGGATCCATCAACGGAACCGTTGAGGTTAGTTCCACCAGTGTTTCCGCTATCGGTGTTGCCGCCAGGACCTCCGTTGTTACCATCAGTATTTCCACCAGAACCTCCGTTGGGACCGCCATTATTTCCATCAGTGTTTCCACTGTCAGGACCGCCGTTGGGGCCTCCAGTGTTTCCACCTGGGCCTCCGTTGTTTTCACCAGCGTTTCCACCATTGGGACCTCCGTTGGGACCTCCGTTGATTCCTCCAGTGTTTCCACCAGAGCCTCCGTTGTTTCCACCAGTGTTTCCGCCATCGGTGTTGCCGCC